>JBBBDQ010000964.1:410000-582500 GCA_037127315.1 Ascarosepion bandense | reverse complement strand
GTAAACGAGTTATTATGCAACCTAGGTTTCTACCATGTGGTGTCTTCAGGCAATTTGCAATAATATTCCAAAGTTCTACAAACTAATTGTATTAAACACTTTTTAATACAACTGTGTACTGGTCTAATTTTTTATGACTAAAACTAAGTAATTAAATATATATATATATATATATATATATATATATATATATATATATATATATAATGCATATTAAGGGCAACCCAGCGCCGACATCCTGTTTCCTGCTTAAACGCAATTGTCAAACCATCCAGATAGCCTGACTATTGCGTTTACGCAGGAAACCGACTGTCGCTGTGAGTGTTAAAGTTAATTTCTACTTAATTTACATACGCTCTATCTCTGACATTGAAAACTTTAATTCATAAATACAGGGTTCGATGGATAAATTGTCGCTATCTTATATTTTTAATTTCACCCATGCATATTTTTTGTTTTTATTTCGTTCACTGCACAGTATAGTAGGATCAGTTGGGCACCGTCAGTAAGAAAAACCACCATGATACAATTCACTCCATCAGAAATTTGTCAACATAATCTTGTACTGCATGGGATTCGCACCGTCATCTCCAATATAAATATTTCCTGTGGTTGGGTGTCAATCTAATTGTAATTACAAAGATGTTTGAGGTGATCACTAGTGTGGGGACGTTATGTCTTTATTCATTCTCAGACTCAGCACGGAGACCTACATCAGTTGCATTGAATAGGTAGTACTGCTGGAAGACCATATGTCCGGCAACAGGACTCTGTATCATCCCACACAAGCAGGAGAACCCAGTCCTGGCGCTCAGACATTTTTGCGACTACATCACCCCTTATATCTGGTTACCTAACTAACCAAACTGCAACACCCCTTATTATTATGAGTGGGGCGCAGTGGAACGAAGGACAATAAAAAAAATTCACTCTTGCACCAGATGAACTGAAGGCTAAGAATTATGGCAGCATTAGCGAAATTGTGCTCATTATCAGGAATAGGCCGTATGTAAATATAAAATTAGATATTGACATAGACGCAATCTTGTGGCCATTTATTTAAGGAAAACACAACACACATAGCCTGAAGATAGCTTTCATGCATGAAACAGACTGTCGCCGCCGGGTGTTGACTTCATTGTTCACTATATATATCTATATCTATATATCTATTTATCTATATATATATATGTGTGTGTGTGTGTGTGTGTGTGTGTATATATATATGTATGCATATGTATATATACACAAATACACGTATATATTGAGAGAGAGGAGGGAAAAGAGATGAGAATATATATATATATATATATATATATATATATATATAAAGAGAGAGAATAACTTGCAGTTTGTAAATCAAGAAACAATGAAAAAAGAAGATGAAAGGTAGGTGGGATATTTTAATTAAAATTTCAACTGAATTGTATTTTTGTGGCAAAAGATGATCACAGGTCGAGATAAATTTGAATCTCTCTCCTACCCTTAGAAACACATGTAGCAATGTTAAGCATTCTATTCAAACATAAAGGTCACAGATTTAATACATTAACAATGCAACAAAAAGTATTTCAGCTCCGATATTCTATTATTGATGTTTTATGCAATAAAAACGTGCATAACAAATGGCATTGATATTTTGCATTCAATTAGAGATTGAAATAATTATTCTCAATAAAATGCAACATTTGTCTGAGTAAGTTTGAGAGATAAAAAGCTTAAAAATAGACGAAATCAATTTCAATAAACTAAAGACATACAAAGTCATACCCGGTAACAAAATTGAACAAAACAAGACGACGACTTAAATGAATAACACAAAGGGAGTTCTGGAAAGTCTCCAACCCGAAGACTAGCTCGTCAGACTCTCTGCCTCCGGGTGGTGAGTAACCCAATCAAAGCTTAGACAAAGGCAGAGCCTTGTCTGAGGAAATTAGACAGGTGTCAACCCTGTCTTGTGTAGAGTTTAGGGGAAATAGTTTCCTGGATTTAAGGGCTTGGTATTTTCAAAATAAAATGACTTGTACCGAATTCCCCCTCTGTGGAGAGGCAGAAAAATACCAAGTGTTCCACCTGGGACACTTCTTGTCGGACACTCTAACACCGGACAGAGAGGAACCAAAACAAGGCTCAGCCAAAGGGCAGAGTCTCGTCTGGGAAAAAATAGAAAGGTGTCCGACCCCGCCTTGTACAAGCTATACTGGAAATGGGGGGGGGGGGTCATAAGGATGCGGACTTTTCCAATTAAAATAGCTTTGTGTCGTATTCTGCCTAAATAGGGAATCAGATACATAACCAGTGTTTCCAACAAGAAACTGTCAGACGAACACTCTGTCTTCCTGCAGAGAACGAATCAGTCGAGGTTCCGTCTAGGCACAAAGACGCGGGTGAGAAGAATATATATGCATAGCACCTGATACCACGTATGCGGGGATTGGGCAAATTTTCATCCTTGGCTCGAGTGTACCGGCTTAAGTTCCCCTGCAATGCCCGACCTTTTGTCCCATCCCATCTCAGTTAGAGAGTTAGTTACATAACAAGAGTTCCGTGTGTGCAGTCAATGTCTCTGTCTTCGGACAGAGAACGACTCAGTAGGGGCTCGATTTACAGATTGAGACTGGTTGAGAAAAATAAACAATTTTAGTGCCCGATTAAACCCTATGAACTCATGAAAAAAGTGTTTCCGCTCAGATTCCAACCCGTCTCTGGGGGAAGATTTTTGGTATATGCGCAGAATTCTGCGAGAATAAAATACTGTCAGTCAAGCTGTCTGTCTTTTGAGAACTACTCAGACGGGGATCTGCCTTGAGAGAGATGCTTTCCTGGGAAAAATAACCCGATCTGTTTTATGCAGAGTCTGGGTAATTTTTGTTGCGTTCTCCACCCAGCGACATTCTTGCGACAACCCTAACCCTAGCTACATTCTTGCGTAGAATGCAAAATATACTTTCTGGCAAAATTCCACATCGACCAAAGTATTATACAGCAGTAATGTTAGTGGCACCTGTATTTTTACTCTAATTTCACCCACCCGTCCTGCCATTAGTTTATAGAATCTTGTTAAATCGATTACTTTCTGTTTCCCTCCGGAAATGTTAGAGTTGGAAACTCCTCCAATTTCATAGTTTTCCGAGCCACTTTGAATATATGGATTACAGAACTTAGTTTAAGAGCTACAAATAACTGGAAGCAGTGGAGAGACATCAATGCTAACCTCCTAAAGGGAGACAGTACTCAAACGAATAACTAAAAGGTGGATACAGTATTTACATTATTCAGACTATTGTCCTCATCTATGTTGCCATTTCGGCCGTTGTACGCTACGGCCTTGTTCAGGTGCTAGGAATTTCGAACCAAACCCTTTATTACAATCACTGGGGTATATCATAAAAAATACTAGAGAAAACCATTAAAATCAAAAAATGCAATATGAACTCTGGTAAAAAAAAGGATTACTGGATATTATTGTTTATAAGTCCCCAAAATTCACTTGTTCTTGTCCTTAAGGGCACATGGGCCAGTGGATGTAGACGTTGGTTAGTTCATGACTTGACTCTTAGAGTTCTGAGTTCAACATCAGTGGCGAAGTAACTTGCAGAGTTAGAGGGAGATAACTCATGACTTCCAATCAAAGCTTGACGCAAGGAATGATGATTGCAATAAAGAAATCGACCATCGTAAGATTCGAACCTCGGTCTAATGGTCTGATATTGTTTTATCAACTAGGCTACTTCACAGTCTAATATAAAGCTAAAATAAATAAATTCGATTTCGTTTGGAACTTTTCGACTAATCTTAAAATATGTTGGTACTGTTTTCTTAATATTTTTTTTCTTAAATTTCCCAAATATCTCGGTAATTTTCCGGGCGTGGCTGCTTGGTATTTTTCTGTGTAGGTGACCTTCTGAAGTAAATTGATGAGACATTTTAGATTCTGTCTGCCGAGCTCTTCGGCATATGTTATTAGAAGTCGGAATAAAGAACGGCTAAACACGTATCATTGAAAAAGAAAAGAATAGAAGTGTTTTCCCAGTTAATTATTGCAGTAGTTTCAGATGCATCTCTCCATCCCCTTCACTCTCTTTCTTTTTGTCAAGTGACATTCAATAATAGCGAAACATTATGCCTTCGTATTAGTTTGATCTTTATTCTTAACGTTTCAACTTAAACATTTCTACAATATATAACAACGTCATGCATTCGAATGAATATTCGATTAATTACCATACGTGATACACGCTTGGGCAATCATGTCTCGAAACTACTAGACAGAAAATTTTTCCGCATTAGGTTTGTTGCGTATCTTCACCGCAAAGTGTCGTGACCGGTTTGTGCCGGAAGTAAGACACGGAACAAGAAGGTAGGTTCATGACAGGGTATTAGTATAAACAAGAAACAAAATATTTACAGGAATTTTTAATAAGTAATATAGAAATAAGTAAGTGTGAAGATATTATTACGCTGCCTGACTAGTAACTGTCGTTAACTGCTCTCATCAACTGCTAACTTGACTGCTCGTATTTGCTCTCAACTTTATTGTTGTTGACTGCTCTGTTACTCGCTCTATAACTGCTTGTAACTAACTGTTCTCTTGAAGTCACACAGGTAATTTATGTATAGCCAGAGGAAGAGTTCATTCCTCGCAGGGGAGCACCATAACATGGTTGCCATTACTTTCTGCGGTAGACTGGTTACCAACCAATGCTATAGAACTCAATCTGTCCTGTTATTAAACCCATAGCTAGAGGCGGAAGAAATGGATTAACACCTTTCCAAGGGTATTTGCGCTTATGTGAATGAAACGAATCAGGTTGGAATTCGAACTCGGCTCTACAGTTTCTCATATCTATTTCTCCACAACGTACATCTCTACTACGATTTCCATTCATCTACAACGGGCATTATTCTTCTGTAAATGGTAGTGGTCAAATACTAAATTTACTAATTTAATGAATATTTCAATTGGTTACTTTTGTACTCAAATCGCAGAGAAGACACAGGTTCTAGCCCGAGTAGCGTTGAATTTAATCAATTCTTAAATTGGGGACAGGTTAGGAAAATATTTTGCTGTAAACAACCATTTACATCTCAAAACACGTTTCGGCTTTAATTGACACATGAAGGTTTGAGAAGCTATAAAAAATCGATCAATCACGCAATCAAAAACTTTTTATGACGGTTCTAGTGTTTTACGCTACTTATTAAACAAACGAATACACAGTTTGTGATTTCTTAGCAAACTATCTGTTAACTAATTATTCTTTTTCTATGTACCGTGTCCCAACAGAAATGCTTGGTCAAGCTCCTCCATGACTTCTTATCATTTTGAGTTCATAGAATGTATCTATCTGATATAGACAAATCTTGAAGAAGACTGGAGCGTACTACGGCCGAAAAGTCATGAATATGGTAACAAAGATGAGGACAACAATCCGAACAATGTAAATAGTGTAAATAGTTAAAATATCTAATCTCAGAAATATAGACATATCTTGAAGAAGACCAGAGCGTACAACGACCAAAATGTCGTGAATATAGCAACAAAGATGAGGACAACAGTCAAACACAATGTGAATAATGCGAACAGTTGCAATCTTATCTCAGAAATATAGACAATAATACGAAAGAAGACTGTACCTCTGCACAGGAATCGATCCTTTATTCACTTTTTCCAACATAGTCGAAAACTGGTATTACCATTCAGGCTACGGGAGACCGACTGTCATAAGGAGATTTTAAATTACCTACTTAAGAAATGAAAAACATTCGTGGGGCCGCATATTTTTGTTTACTAGGATTTCTACATCTAGTCTGGTTGATATTGAAAAAAAACAGGGATGCCAAATTAAAAATGGTTGCCCGCTAAAAATATCGTTCATAAGGAATCCAATTATATAAAATTAGCGTGGTGGGCAAAAGTTTTCATATTATTGTAAATTTCACATTACTATGTAGAGTAGACTTTTCACATAGTGTTTTCTACAGATTAAACATTGGCCCAATTAGAATAACTTTCATACTCAATTTTCCAGTTTTGTTGCAAGACTTCCTAATGATAGGTAAAGATGCGAGACCCTCTCTCCCAGCAAATAGCAGTGAAAAATTTTCCGGTCATCTCACATGAGCCAAACTAAATATAGTGTTGTAAAACAAAACTATCTGTATTGAAATCTTATATAGTATTCATTTCAACAAGTTACTGTACATTGTTAATATTTCTTGTGGCTTCTGTCAGCTTGAATAATTGCTTCACTGTGCTTGGGAAGAGATGCATACAAATCCTTCACCATCTTCGCATGAATGCGATGTCGTTCTTTGTGACACAGTTTCAATAACGCTTCAAAATTGCATAAATTCCTCTCATGAAATGTTTTCCATAATTCTGTCTACATTTGTTGGGTTACATTTAAGTGAGGCCTCTAAGCTAATCATAATTTAAGTACGTCTTTACCAGACAAACTCTGGAATAATGAAACAAAAAAGTAACTTTAAAGAAACATTTATTTACTGTTTTTAAAAGAGATTTGTTTCAGAGACATAAAAGTAGTTATTGTAAATCTTATACTTACAAATAATCTTGTATTTCCCAAAAAACAAAACAAAAAAAAAAAAACAATATTATGTAACACAATATTTCGCGTACGATCACCAAATTTAGACAACGTCGAACCTGTTCTGTGCTTAGATAATTGACAACATCGGAATATAAGCTTGGATGTGTGGATGGTTTAATAGATAACGATTAAAAATTGGAAATCGAAGAGCCGAGTTCCAATTTAAGTCGAGTTCGTTAGATTTTATTACACTAAAATATCCTTGTGAAAGGCATGAATCCACCTCTTTGCGCTTAAAATAAGTAGGAATTTTATCAGTAGATTTTATTATCTCCCCACAAATTATTAATATCTAAAAATATTTTTTGGCTGTAAATAACCTTCAAAAGGTTGATAAGTCGTAAAACAATAAAACAAGTAAAACAAATTACAGCAAAGAAGCAAACTTTAACAGAAAATCTACCAACTGTTTTACGGAGATAGTTTAAAGGCAACAAACACGATCATTAACTATTTTACTTCTGAAGTCTATCACTTTCACCTAATCCGAATCTTAAATATATAAATAACCAAAGTATTTATCAGTTACAAATTTGTTTTTTTACTCTTCTTATATTGCATATATTTTTTTAATACAAATTAGGATTTTAAGGATTTTGCTTTTCGAGTTAAAGAAAGCGAAAAGAAAGGACTACATATAAACGACAAGAAAACTGAATGCATAGCAATCAGTAAAAAGAGGAGCCCAAAATGCCAATTACAAGTTAGAGATACGAAAATCAAACAAGTGCAGAAATTTAGATACCTGGTAAGTGTTTTAACTGAGAACAGAAAGTGTGATACAGAGATCTGAGGACGTATTGGCATGACCAAGGATGCATTCCAGAAGCTGATTAGAGTATTAAGAGACAGGAACATTTGGCTGACTCAAAGAAGCGAGTACTGGATTGTTATGCGATGCCTCTCTCAATATGGCAGCGAACGCTAACCAATATCATCAAAAATGAAGAAAAGACTTGAAGCAACTGATATGTGATGACGCAGAAGAATACTGAGCATACCATATTCACAACATGTGAGGTTTTGGAGAGAAAATCAATTGATAAGACAGCTGAAGTTTTGGGAGCATGTAATGAGGAAGGACGTGCGTTGTGGTGCAGTGAATATCGGCTCGGAACGAGAAATCTGGGAGCCGATTTCGAATTCCACTAGAATTCCTTGCATTCACTTACCCTTGGGAAAGATGTTAATCCGTCTCTTCCCTCCAGTTATGGGTTAAATAACAGAACGGACTGAGTTCTATAACCTTGGTTGGCAACCAGTCTACCGCAGAAAGTAATGGCAACCGACTGAGGGATAATCTTCTGCCCGGTCAGTCATGTCTCTTTGGAGACATGATCTCTCAAGCGTGTATCACGTATGGCGCTTAACTAACTGAATGTGTAAGGAGGGCTTAGCTAACCAGATACTCACGGGACAGATAGAGGGAAAAGAGGCAAAGGAAAGCAACGCATGATGGACTTGAGCAGATAGATGGTGATGCGGGGGCTGAGTCGGATGACAGGAGAAGGGATATTAGGAGCCACAAGGGATAGGGAAATGTGGAAAGCCATGATTCCCTAAAGAGACACGGCACATAAAAGAACAAGAACTATATAGGATTTTAACCTTTTAGGATTTGGGTTGTCTGGATTTTAGTCTTTGCGGATTCTGATCACACTGATTTTAATATTATAAAGACAGTATGCTTCTTCGGGATAATAATCATCACAAAACATTTTTACATAATAATATCGTATTTTTTACAGTCTTACGTAATTGATGAATGGTGCGGCAGAAATACCTCTAACATATACCTGACAGAAATATGTCCCACATAATGCAAAGGTATTAGTACTAATAGTGCTGTAATGGAGCTAATGCGTTACCATTATGTGGGAAATATTTCTGTAAGGGATATGTGAGAGGTATTTCTGTTACACCGTATATTATAATAATAACTTTTCGAAGTATTATATTATTTTTCATAAAAATTATGTTTATTTGTTTATACAGGCTTAAATATTTTGGGCTGTAATATTGTACTTTACAGAGTATTGTGTATATATTTATAGTGTATGATAATGTTGTAAGCTTTTGCGCGAGAACTTAATTAAAATATGTTCAATTTTCTTTCTTTCTTTACTTCATTGATTCATTTAAATTCTGTTCTCAATTCCACCGTTTCGCCAATGCTGAGTAATAATGATTCTTCTCTTTTCTCCTCCCCTTGCGAACGCTATTGTCTCCTGCGAATCCATAGAAGCAACTGAGGAATTCTTGCGAAGATAATTATTCCTTAAGACAGAATACCTTCGTCCACTTCAGCTCTGTTTCTCTGTCAGAGACATTTCAAGTAGAATTTCTTTTCTAAATTTAAATACGCTTTTAGTGAGAGATAAATCACCCGGATGTCGATCTGCTAGGAAATGATGACGTCAAGTTATGACCTACAGAATCATTTCAGTTTTATGACAGTTTTGTATTCAGATGCAGTACCAATGAAGACTTCTGTGTTTTCGCTAACGGTTAATTTTGTAATGTAATTAAATAAAACACAAAATAAGTATTTAATAATAGCAATAATAATAAACAAACTCGCATTTATAGAACGCATTAGCTTTCACAGCATGAGGTGTCGTATTAAAATGATTCGTGATAGCAAAATAAGTTTAAGTAGTGGTACAACGTCATGTTCGTCCCTCGCAGTCGAGGAAGACCACGACTTCTAGTAGAAGTCATGACTTTCGCTTTAATTGGACTTAAGTGAGAGAGAGTTGGGCACGATCGTCAGCCTTACTCTCTCTTTCCGTTCTATCTGGGTCCGGTGGCACGACATAAGCGAGACTTACCGGAGACAGTCAGAGATGTAGTAGATGGCCAACAGTGATATTATTTTACTGTGCCCTGAATGCGCTCCACAGCGGTTAGGTAAGCATTTCTTTTTAATTCTCCCGCAACTGGTTGCTACGACCTGCTCTGGTAGACTGGTTGACAGCCAAGGCGATAGAACTGAATCTGTTCTGTTATTTAACCCTTAACTCGAGGGAAGGGACGGATTAATACCTTTTCTAAGCGTATTAGCGTGTAAGTGACTGCAGGGCATTCAACCGAAATCCGAACTAGGCTTTTCTCATGCACCACAACACAAATCCATCAAGTACAATATATTGCATCATTTACTCTTACAAATCTGGATATTTTAATGAATTGAGTTGTAGTTTATAAAGCGTAGGATTATTCATAATTTAATAACTTCAAGACGGATAGGTTACAATACATTGTATCATTTGTTATTGTAAATCTTATTGATGTTGTTGGATTAATGACGGTTAATGATTAGATAATATCAAGATGGATTTAAGGAGGTTGTATTATATTGCTATTGTAAATTGGTCTATTCTACTTTCCTTTTAGTTTTAGCCTACATCTCGAGATTCTTGACAAAATCCAAAGAAGGATTTATAATGTAATCGATCCTGACCAAGCATCATAACTTTAGTCACTTTCTCACAGACGCGACGTAGCTTCCCTCTGTCTTTTCTACAAATATTTTCATGGAAACTGCGCTGACGAGATTTTTTTCCTGGCAGCCCGAATACATAAATTTAAGCGTGCTACTAGATTGTCATCTCGGTTCTAGGCTTTTAATATTGAACTAGTTGAAAGTAACCGTCACTTCTACTAGAGCAGTTTCCTTTTCGCATTTCCTGTCTGTGAAAATCCTTTTCGTTTACTTGTTTCTCTGATAACTACAATCTTCAAAAACTTAAATGCAACATCAATAGCCATATTCTATCTTCTTGAATCCCGTTCATCTTTTGTACTTCATTTTACTGGTGTTCATCCAATACAAGACTCAAGAGCCATTCAATATAGTAGATTACTGAATGGTGTTGTATTAGTGAAATAAATGGAATAATTGAAGTTCCTGAGGCTTTGTAGAAAAGATAATAACCAACTGTAGACTTGAAGTTTTAAAGATTTAATTAATAAATAATATTTCAGAGTTCAGTCGGAGACGTTAGAAATATAATCTCGAAGTAGATTTTGGAAGGAACTAGAAACCCAATGCTAAACAGGATCAAGGAATAAACTTATACTCCTGAGAGGAGTGTAAACCGAACGATCTATTCCTATTTCCTTAATCCTCCCTATTCTCAGTCTTTTCTTTCACTTTCCCTCCTTGTAACCCCTGTGCACTTGTGGCATTCACAGCTTGCTTGAAGTAAAATGATTGAAAACAATGTATGTAATTTACGATGATATATTATTGAATTCTAGGAAAATAGATTCAAGTATGTTTATATTATATTATTTGTGATTGTAAAACTTTGTATTATATTTTGTATTGTAATCTGTTGTTGCACATGAAGTGTTGGATTCCTATATTCGTGCTAGGAAAATGCATTTAAGCAGATGTATTTAGTATACCCGATAAGTTTATCTTGTAAATCTTGCTATTCGACTCTTGTATTATGGTAGCCCATGAAGTGTCGAATTTATTCTTTCAGGATTTAATATTATGAGGATGTATTCAAGTAAATATATATCGTATACCCAATAATTTGCTGGTAGAAATATTGCCGTAATTTAAAGATATATTTAATAGCTTTATTTACACGATTTTATTTATTCGGTCGTGCTAACTCCGTCATCCATGGTTACCCCAATTATCATGATCATATATCGAGGTCAGTGGGTCATTAGGTTGGCAAACTGTATCATAACATAGTTGTCTTGCTCCATGACTAGTTGTCCACATTACATTCGGTCTATTGCCACTTATCAGCCAGTTCTTCGATACATTTTAAATAGATGCCTCCACTAAATCCCTAAAAAAACGGTATAGTATGAATAAAAAGCCCCAAACTTAATAAAAACGAAGTTTTTCATTAACATGTTTATGTTATTATTAAGAGGAAAAATCAAAGTATTTTTAATTATTTTTTAAATTGTTTAATCCTTTCTAAGACGTTCGAAATTTTGGTAAAAAATAGTTTTGATTTTCGTTAGCAGAAAACCAAATTGTTACGAGATATTACAATGGATAATGTAATTTTTTTAAATTATATCACCCCGAGCAAGGCGGTAACGCCACTGATGTGCAGGGGGCTACGTAAGAGTGAAAAGATTGGAAAAGAGAAAAGAGAAAGCCGGAAACTACATCCTAAACAGGGATCAATGGATGAGCCTCTTCACCTTTTCAATAGACGTGGGTGGAGTGTGAACGGGGCGATTAATATTACGTAACTCATTTTTTTTTCGGTAAAAATCATATTAATTTGGAAATCCTTGCAAAAATCAAATGTTTGTCGGATTTTAATGAAACTTTCAGAATTTATTCACAAATAAATTCAATTATTCTTGAAATTGTTCTTTTAAAAAAATCTTGGTAAAAATATTTTTGTATCTGTTACACGTCTTCACGTAAATTCATGAAATTTAAAGAATTTAAATTTTGTAGCTCAAACTGGTTTTATTAGTTAAACACAGGACTTATTGGGAAACGTAAATCATATATTATTCTTTTAAACATTTGTCTCTTTTTCCGAAAATCTACTTCCAATATTAAAAAAAATGCAAAAAAAACTATAACGTTATATAATTAAATGAGCTATTAATTGCTTTAACAAATAATATATGTTAAGGACATTAAATTTTTTTCGGTTAATATTAAAATTTTGAAAGAATTGCTTTATTTTTTTATTATAATAATTTATAAAGTTTCAAAAACATTTTTAAAATAGTTCAAAGACTTGAAGGCGTTAGGCTATTAAGTTAAGTGATAACTATATTTACTAATCGGAAATCGACAGAGCCATTGTATTTTTTAAAATAATTTCTAATGTTTTCTTTGTGTATTTGAAGTTTTTTCATGGTAATTTCTATGTGTATATTAAAAGATTATGTGTTTCACGGTTTCTTCCCCTTACAGGAAAAAATTTGGCCAGTTATATAAATTCTGGTTACCATATCTCACATCTGGCTGTCATCACATGTTAAATCATACGAGAAAGATCTGAATAATCAACACTACGTAATTAAGAAATGGTTTTATTCTAAATTTCATGCTGTAAATAAGTAATACTTAATTTAACTTTAAATTTGATAATTTTTCAAAAATAATGTATATTTAATCTTTGCAAGGTTTTTAAAACCTCGAATTAACTTTTGTTGCTAAAAAATTGCGGAAAAAACAGAAAAAAATTTTTTTAAATAAAATTTTTATATTCCAATCAATATAATTTCTGAATTACACTAGAGTAATTTGGAAATCTTAAATTTACTCATTTAGCTTTCAATTAAAGTTAAAATAAAAGATTAAAGAAAAACTCTTTTTTTTGTTTTTAAAATTTCAATTTAAAAGTTAGGTATAGAAAATGAGTGGAAGTACCTAATATTTCGCAAGTTTTGTCAAATTTTCTTGGTCGAAGAATTATCATTATTTATATCTTTTATAATAGAACTATTTTCCTTATCTTTGTTATCAGAACGTTTCAGCTATTGTAAACTCCGGTCTTCATCAGCTGTATATCCATCTGTGTAACCTACAGAAAACTCTGAAGTGAACCCTTTATCTAATCTACGAGGGTAGACTGTTCTCGTTCCACTGTTCATGTCCCGGTATACCTCATGCCTAGTTCTTATTTTTATATTTAGGGTAGAAGTACTTCTAAATATTGTCTTGCTGTTGTATCGACTGCAAGTCTTTTGTAAGCCCTTGACGTAAAGTAGACAAACCGCGGTCATTTTCTGGTCTTTCCCTTGAATCGTCTGTTCCCATCCGTAGACGCTGATGTTAAGTTTGCAGGTTAAGCATGATGTTGATTTTATCTTATGCGTCTGGTTTGCCATTTATGATTTTTGCTTAGTGTTGTAAACATCGAGCGATCTCTTTTTTCAAACTATATGGATAATGTGAAGATAAGTTGAGGTATTGTTCAGAGGAAGAACAGGTTTATATAATGTATAATTTGCTTTTTTAAATATGCATTTTTCATCCTCTGCGAAAATAGATCCCTGATATTTAAAATTCTGTATTTGTTTGATTTTGACATCTCCAGTCAGTAGTTGGGATTTTGGGTTTTTTTCTTTTGCTGATAACCATACACTCTTTTTGCAATTAACTAGTATACATTTAGAAAAAAGGCGTCATGGTGAAATTTATGTTCAACATGATATTAACCTTTAAGATTCTCCTGTAAAATATAGGATCAAAGGCTCACCACATTAGCTATAGCTTCTGAGGTTTTTGTTGTAAAAACATTTATAAGTGGTAACGCTGCCAGCTCCTGACTGGTATTGAATTTTGAATTGTTCTCAACTGGATTTATTGTTAATTCAATAGACTCTTCCGTGTAAAGTGCTACAGTCTTGATAGGTCTTGCTACTGAGATTTCCTTAATTATTAGTTTCGATGTGAAATTGCTAGAGTTTAGAAAAACGTTCGACCAGAGTATTCCTGAAGGATAAGAATAACACCTTTAAGACAAGCAACCTTTGTAATTAAAGTGATGAATATGAAAAATAGTGCATAGCAGCAGAAAATAAGGGCACATTCTTAACTTATCCTTTTTTCCTTTTTTTGTTTTTGTTTTATTATTTATATGCATATTTAAGCAAGCATATTTCATTGAATAATAAAAACGTGTCATATCTATTCATATATAATAATCCATTTTAGTTCTCTAATGTTCTTATTGGACAAAAATCCTGCTTCTCAACAAGATGTATCCAAGGATGGAACGATCATATTGGAGAAAGAGGAAATACTCCAGCAACGGGAAGAATATATAAAATACCTTTTCCACAACAAGAGAAAGCAACCGATAATACACAAAGATGAGGAGGGACCGGAAATAATAAAGTCTGAGGTAGAAGCTGCAATGGCCAAACTGAATAGAAACAAACCGGCCGGACCAGACGGTATTGTAATAGAGTTGCTGACAGCCCTGAATGAATTCGGCGTAGAGAAAATTACAGAAATGATAAATGAAATTTATAATAGTGGTATAATACCAGACAACCTAAGCAAGTCGATTTTCATAGAGCTGCTTAAGAAGCCAGGTGCAAACGAATGCGAACTCTACCGAATAATCAGTTTAAGAAGCCCCATTACAAAACTGATTGTCCAAATTCTAAAGAATAGAGCGAGAAGCAGAATCAAGCCAGAGATAGGACAAGAACAGTGCGGTTTTGTCAAAGACACTGATACGCCATATTTATAATTCGGATGATATCCGAAAGTGCAATATAAATGAGAAAGTACGAGTACCTATGTTTTATCGTTTATGTGAAGGCATTCGACAAAATACGCCACAGAGAATTGATAGAAATGCTCAGTAACCTTGACATATTTGGGAAAGACATGAGTAATCAAGTATCTCAACTGGAAGCAAAACGCCTGTATACGGACAGGTAACAAATTCAGCAGATATACAAAGATAGAAAGGGGCGTAAGACAAGGGTGTGTCTTTTCACCGGATATATCTAACTTGTTCAGTGAAACTATTCTGAGGACCCTAGATGTTATACCAGGATTCGTCATCGGAGGCCACAATTTGAACAACATAAGGTACGTAGATGATACCGTGCTGGAAAGGAAACTACAAGACCCCCTACAGAAGGTAACTGAAGAGAGTGAAAAGAAAGGACTACAAATAAACTGCATGAAACCTGAATGCATGGTCATCAGCAAAAAGAGCAGCCCAAAATGTCAAACGTATGTACGGGATACTAAAATCAAGCAGGTACAAAAATTTAAATAACTGAGAAGTGTTCTAACAGAAAACGGAAAAAGCGACACAGAGATCTGAAGGAGAATTGGCATGGTGAAGGACACATTCTAGAAGCTGAGTAGAGTATTAAGAGACAGGAAAATTTCACTTGAAACAAAGAGAGTACTGGATTACTATGTGATGTCAGTTCTTCAATATGGCAACGAAAGCTGGACAATCTCATCGAAGATGAAGGAAAACTTGAAGTTATTGAAATGTGATTCTACAGAAGGATACTGTGGATTCATGGATCGAGCATGTGAGCATTGATGAGGTTTTGGAAAGGATGGAAACGAAAAGGAAATTAATACTGAGCATCAGGAAAAGACAGCTGAAGTTTCTGGGACATGCAATGAGGAAGGAGGCCTTGGACATTTGATACTAACAGGCCAGATAAAAGGAAAGGAGAGACAGGGCCTGAGCAGGTGGAAGGCAGAACGGGGGTTGCGCGGTGTAACAGAAGAATGCGTACGAAAAGCCACCTGACATAGGGAGACGTGGAAGACAACGATCGCCTACGTGCTAAAAGCACAAAACATAGAAGAAGAAGAAGAAGAAGAAGAAGAAGAAGAAGAAGAAGAAGAAGAAGAATTCTCTTATTGATGTTAAGTTGAAATTTATCAGGTAAGGTGCTATATTTTTTAACCCAAGTACTTTCGATCTCTGAAATCATCATCAGGAGTGAACTGAGAAGACAAACTGAATTTAACTGTGAATGTTGGGATGCTGAAACTTGTAAACACGCGTGAACGCCTTCTGTTATAATTATTTTAAAACTAAATTTGGCAGAGACGATGTTTTTTTTTCAAACAAGTATCCCCTGTGTAAGGGAGGTAACCAGAGATGGGTAAAAATGCAACATAGCGTTAAATGTTATTCAAATCAAATTCATTTTAAAATATTGCTACTATACTCGTAATAAGTTTCTTTCAGTGTTAATTAGTTGCTTTTGATATAGAAGGCCTCGAAAATATGGTCAACAAAAGTGAGAAAATATCCCAGTGTGTACAAGGCTGAAAAGAATAAGAATAAATATTTATAGGGTTGACGATAGTGTAGGAGAGACATTACGATATTACGTGTCTGTGTAAAATGTGCCACTAGAAGGGAAGACTGTTACAGAATCTACCATGTTTTTGCGGAATATCCTGTACTAGCAGTATAGCCCGGCGTTGCTCGGGTATAATGAAAGCTTTAAAACTAATCCATGGTCCTGGAGCTCAGACTCTTTGGACGTTGGCACGAAAGACTAAAAACGCAATAGTTGTTTCCAGTTAAAGCGAAACCGTAGACTGAAAGATAAATGAATGGATGTAGGTCAAATTTTGATTTCCTGGTATCGATATCAAATTTTCTGCGCTATTGTAAGAACTGCAACCTTGAAATTTCTGAATATCGTTTCTTATGTCTTTGTCTATGAGTGTATCAAATTTGATTAAAATCGGACCACTCCTTCTATAAACTGATTTTTTTTATTATCGATTTTCGATATTTATATGGGGTATCTCAACACAAAACTTAGCTAAGAACAGTCGCAGACACTTATAGTACAACTGTGTAAATTTTCAAGAAAATCGGTTCAGCCGTTTCGGAGTCTATAGGTAACGGACACACACACACACACACACACATACACACACAGACAAAGTTCCATTTATAAATAAGTTTAGATATGTACTTCATCGAAAATACGAAGCATACTTTTTACCTTATGTCCCAATACTAAATAGTTTAGTCGAATATGATTCATTTCGGAACAAATGAAGTCGTCTTTTTAACGAATGTTTCCTTGCTTAACCTTCCTGTTACTGTTTTTTGATATCTTGAAATATTAGAATCACTGATCAAATATGTCGCGTTGTCTTGGCAACTCGATGTGGTGTAATGTTTAGCTATTACTGGGTCGATAAACTATTGCTGATTAGTGAGTTCGATTCTCACTGTGTGTTCAATAACTAGGAAGGTTGGGTCTCTGCGTCGGGTCAGAAAGATTTTTCTCGCTAAAATCCATCTTTCACATTTATAAATTTATCAGTTGTCATATCTGGTCAGATGCTTCTGCTATCCATCTCGAGGTGCGCGACAAAATCCAAAGAAGGGTCTGCAATGTAATCGGTCCTGCTTTGGCATCTCGTCTACAGTCACCTTCTCACCGACGTGACATAGATTCTTTCCGACATTTTTACAAATATTTTAATGGCAATTCTTTTGACGAGCTTTTATTCCTAGTTCCCAGACCACGTGAATTAAAGCGTGCTACTAGACTGGCATCTTGATCCGACCATTTACCGTTGAAATAGTTAAATGTAACCACCACTTCTACTCCAACAGTTTCTTTTCTAGCACTTCCCGTCTGTGGAAGTCTCTTTCGTTTACTCACTTCCCTGATAGCTACAATCTCCAAAAATTTAAATGCAACGTAAAGTGCCATCTCCTATCTTTCTATTTGTCATGGACCCGGTTAAGAGTCCAGCAAGAAAAAATACAACAACCAAAATAGGAAATAACGATATATATAATAAATACAGCAAAATACAATACGTGGAACTCTGTTAGTAGAACAATAAATACGTGTTAGATAGTAATACTATAATTCAATCCTCGAACTGGGACTTGCAATGGTCGTACGCTAGCAGTGTTGGCTATCTCCAAGCAACTCTGCCTATCTCTTGAGAGAGAAAAAGTATATGTAGTTGTAGGAAGAGTTCACTCCGTTTAATGGGTGATGCCCCTATGACACTTTTGTTCATCTTTCTTCAATACAACCTGTACCTAGTCTTCTCTCTCACTATAACCCCTACGCACTAGTGGTGATCTTACCTTGCTTGGGGTGATATGATTAAAAAAACAAAAATCTAGGAAGTGCTAAGCATGACTTTATAAAGTGATGCACGAAAGTGATGCACGAAAGTGATGCACACAAGGAAAAAACTGTTGTTTTGAGGGTGACAGCTTTGAAAAATACACCGCTGTTCATTGAAGAGTTGCTGGATCGAAATTATAACATGTCATCTCGCAGAATCATTGATCAGCTTTCTTGCTCTAAAAATTATGCAAGAGTTGTTTATTACTCCATTATGTAGTAATTTTCTCTATTAGGCAACACTTTTTAATTTTATTTGAAATGCACCAAACACATACAAAAACTTCTCCGTCCGGGTACATTACTTTACATTTAGGTGAAGATATTGTAGGTCTTTTTTGTAGGCTTTATAAATTTAAATTGTTTTTCATAAAACTTTATTTGGGTTTTTATGAATATAAATCTCGAATATTTTTGTTTTGATTCTTGTAATTAATTCACTTTTCATGGACAGTCACTGTTTCGTTCAAAAATTATCTTTTATGCCCTAACAAACAGAAGATGGGCATGTTCTATCTTTTAAACTGGACAAAGCCGTAAATTTATGTAAACAAACTTTCCCAGCTTTAGAATACGCGATAATACCAAATTACATTTAAACTCTTGTACAAGAAGTACAAAAGTAAAATCCGATTTACTTTAAGACTGTTTATTTATTTCTGCTCGTCAAAAAATGGTGATCTCATATGAAAGGTGATATTTCCGACTTTGTTTAATACATACAAATGTAAACACCAAAAAATAAAATCTGAAATTGTGAACTCTTCCAATAATTTTAGAGGGAAATTTGCACACACACACACACACACACACACACACACACACACACACACACACACACACACATATATCCCCTCCAATATTATTGGATAGTTATACACATTTTAAAAAAAATGTTGCTATACTCATAATTAATCTTAATTAGAGCTGATTGTATTTTTCTTATATAGAAAGTTTCAAGAATTGGAAATTTTTTCTACACTGAATTAAATTCATTAAACAAACTCATTAATAATTACTTTCCTGATGAACAAACTAGAAAGCTATTAGAAATATTAACAGAAATAAAACAGAACATAATACATCCTCAAATAACCCTAAACATATCAACCTACTAAACCACAATCAAATACACTCAAACTACAAACAAGGTGAAGATCTTAAAAAAACGTTCTGAGTACTAAGATATCCCCACTAATGCCAGTAAGAAATAAAAATAATTACATACGATACTAAGTTTAATACAACTAACTTAATCATCCTCAACAACTCTTATCCGTCAACTAATGTTTTGCTAGGAGCCAACATTGTATATCAATTATAATGTTGTTTAGGAGATCCGTGAATTTCAGAGGTTTAAAATAAACATAGATAGACATAATATGGATATATTGTTGAACCAAACGTGCTTGAATAAATATATCCCGTATATATATATATATATATATATATATATATATATATATATATATATATATCAGTTTATACATGTATGTGTGTATAAAAATAATATGAATAAAAACACAAGGAATATTTATCTTGGTCGAGCGTTTCATCGTCTATCCTCGCTACTTTTTCCCAGATCACTTGCCCTCAAGTTGTACTGAGTGTTAAATTCTCTAGACCGTCTTCGTTCGTATGCAATATATATATATATATATATATATATATATATATATATATTGCATATATATATATGCAATTTAACCATTGCTAAGCAATTTGTCAACCATTACTTTTGAAGCAAGAAGAAAATTTACAGTAATTTTTAGTAACACTATTTTGTGGTTATTTTTTGCTACCACAACTTACACCTCTGAAGATAATCTCAAAAATAGATTGAAAGTATTTGGAAACATCGAGAAATGGATAATAGAATTAACTGTCAAAATTACAACGCATTTTTTTACATCTTTCAATTATAATACGCGAAAGATTATCCGTTTGTACGAACTGATTTGATTAAAAATAAACAGACACAGTGTTTGCAATTCATTATATATATATATATATAGATATTATATAGTTCTATATATATATTACATAGCTCTCTCGTATTTATTTTTAAAAAGTGCCCAATACAACATATATAGTAGAGCAAAGTATAATTATAATTAAATTTGTTTTTATTTAAAATGAATTTAATTTACATTGCGACACAAAACTTTCTATGTTTTGAGATTTTACCTTGTCATCAGGCAATGTTGACTTATTGCTGAGAAAATTATTTACATAAAACAATACACTTGTTATTTAAAGGGTTGATATGCATGGGGGAAGACAGAAAAAATTGTGTGTCTGTTTAATCTAACTAATCAGAATGAAATTCAAACTTTTAAATTAAAAGAAGTAGGTTATATGTTTGGGGAATACAGCTTTTCTTTCTCATTCTTAACTGGAAAGTGTCAATCAGTTGAGCCACCGTCTAGAGTGCTTTCTTCCGGTGCGATGTATCCATTTTTGTTACATGATTATTGTCTTAGCATTCTCCGTACCCGCCCATTTTTGAAAAACAAAAAGAAAGAAAGAAATCAGATATTTTTGATCTGATTTAAAGGGAACTTTGAGTATGATCATACTATTTTTACTTCCGTTCAGAGTGCATTTTTTCCAATTTTTTCATAATCTCTTAAGTTGTAAAAAATTAATATCTATTTAATTAATATTACATTATAATACAAAATAAACTGTCATATATATATATATATATATATATATATATATATATATATATATATATATATGTATGTATGTATAAGTTAATGGATATTCTTTTATGAAGAATTTTTAGCCCTATTCTAAGTTGAACATTTTACAATATTTACATATGAAATTTATTTTATTACGCTTTATTTAATAGATTTTTATTCTTAAAAAAATCAATAAAATATAGTTTTCACATAGACACAAGGGGCATATATATATATATATATATATATATATATATATATATATATATATATATACGAGCCGTAGTGTGAAACCGCGGTAGGTTTTGGCTAGCTTGAGATTCTTTGTGTGTCTTTGCTCTACTTTTGCATTTCGTTTGTACTTTGTATCGAGCACTTTTTCTTTCTTTTTTTTGTGGTTGGTTCCGTTTGGGTTTTTTTTTCTTTACTGCGGAGTATCGTATGTCTTGTCCTTATTCCGCGGATTGCTTTTTTTTCTCCCCTCTTATCCAACGCCTTAGTGCACCGGATTGTAACGGAATTAGGTTCTGTTTGTTAATGGTTTTTCTTAAGGTTTATCTTAGTATAAATTTAAAACTTAAATACTTGCAGAGTCTATTTAGTTATTATTTTGAATATATATATATATATATATATATATATATATATATATATATATAAACAAATTGTTTACTACCACACCAATTACCAATTATTTATAAAAGGATCATCTTTTTATTAAGAAAGATACAAATCTCAATTAAAAAGGAAAAATAAAATATATAGGATTTTAGACGCTTTTTGGCCGACACGTCTTTAGAAATAAATCGTTGGCAATTAAAACAGAGAAGTTGTCATGAATTCTAAACAACGTCTATGGTTAAAAACACACGATTGATTAAAAAAAAGGGCCATTACTTATGTTGGGCGGTAGTTATCCCGAAAGAGTTCTAATTTATATTTCAATTCTCTTTGTCTGCACAGGACTAGACGTTGTATGTTGATGGTCAGAGACTCCAAGATGCCAAGATGGAATCTCGTCCTAGCCCTGTGCAAGACAGAGAAGAAATCCTGCAGTCGCTTGAGTTCAATAGGTGCTTTCCAATTGCTGACACTTGAGTCTCCGACTGCCCAGATGTTATAGGTTCCTGTCTCGGCGTGTGCTGAGCTGAGCTGAATGGTCTTGCCCACGTAGTCGACACTTATTCTGATAAAGAATGAAACTCTGTTGTAGGCAATACATCCTTACATGGAAGGGGGAAAGCAGTTCTTGTAATGAAGATGTTTCTAACATTGACAGCACTGAAGCAACGCTTGATGGAATTTACAATTTTCTCAGATAATACTTGACCCTCAGAATCTATCCATGGGAGTCTTAAATAAATAGAACACTTGGGAGGGTCGAATTTTCTCGCTTCATTGAACTTGTTACCTTTTTCTGATGACTGCTATTAAACACACTTTCGGGGTACCCATTAACCAACAACAATTGTTTCCCATTTCTTAATTCGGCGTTGAGTTTGCAGTCCAAACACAACATCAATGCGCGATGAGTAAGGGTCCTGATTAGATTCAGTCAGTTAGTTAAGTGCCATACGTGAAACACGCTTGGGCGATCATGTCTCGAAAGAGACATGACTGACTGGGCAGAAGATTATCCCGCAGTAGGTTGCCATTGCTTTCTGTGGTAGACTGGTTGCCAGCCAAGGCTATAGAACCCAATCTGTCCTGCTATTTAACCCATAACTGGAAGGAAGAGACGGATTAATGGCTTTCCCAGGGGTATTTGCGCTTAAGTGAATGCAAGGAGTTCTACTGGAATTCGAACTCGGCTCTCCGATTTCTCGTTCCGAGCCGATATCCACTGCACCACACGCACACCCTGATTAGATTAATTTTCCTAAATTTAGGTTCAAAAGAGTCCCACGTTAAATATAAACCAGAAAATGTGGGTTTGCGTTAGATACTTGTGTTGAAACATGATGGCGTCTTCTCAACCATTACATCCAGTAAAGGTAGCTGCTTGTTCTCCTCTATGTCCATTGTTTATTGTAGTGATGGATGTAGATTGTTAAGATGGGAGAAAAATTCTTCCGCTTTCTCTATAAATGCGAAGGAAGTAAAGGTGTCATAGCGGAAGTAACAATGGGGCGTATCTGTTCTGTTAAATAATATCTTCTCATAATAACCCACGAACACATTAATCAGCAAGGGACCCAAGTGACTACCCATCGTTACCTCATCAATTTGCCGGTACATATTATAGTCAAAGCTGAAAGAGACTGACTTAGTAGCCATCTCCATCAACTCAACAAAGATATTTTTTGGAAATGATGGAATCTATCTATCTATCTATCTATCTATCTATCTATCTATCTATCTATCTATATATATATATATATATATATATATATAGAGAGAGAGAGAGAGAGAGAGAGAGAGAATAAGAAAGAGAGATACTCCATAGTTGACTTGTTTGAAGTATCCACAACCATTTTTTCACATAGAGCAGAGACTCAACCGAATGATATATACATAACCCCGTCTTTTGTCTCGGGCATCATTTCTAAATTGGACTTTCAGAAGGCAAGCTCAAGTGATGGAATCGTAGCCATTGTCCTAAAGAAATGTACCTCTGAGCTGGCTCCAGTCCTTTCCAAACTCTACACCTATTGCTTTTCTGCTTAGGGTGAAATGATAATATATATATATATATATATATATATATATATATATATATATAGATAGATAGATAGATAATTTAAACATCATAAGTATCTTTATATTTTTTGGCTCTACAAGGAGATATTTTAGACAATTTTAATCCTCTGCAAATAATCGGTAAGGTCCGAAAACTAAAATCATTATTGCAAACGAGAAAATATCTCTGACGAAGATTTGTTTGGCGGCCATTTGCAATTCAAATTAGTTTTCGAATCTGTAGCGAAAAATTGCTAAATATCCCAAGAGTAAAAGAGAAAACAAATGGCTTGAACTTTAACTACAAGAATAAAAAAACAACAACCGTATAACAACAGATATAACAACAGAAAAAACGATGGATCAAAATTTAAAGAAAAGCTGGAATAATTTCAGTTCACTGAAAATGAGATTAAAAGATTGTCCGGCCCATTGCTTAATATATATTCCAGTAGAAAAGCCTTTTTTCCGCCTTTCACCAGTTTGTCAGTGAAATAATTTATCTGCCTGTCGCCAACCCGTTTCATTGCCGCTTTGACATTTCAAAATGTTTGTCGATTTCAGAAATCAATTTTTACTTTAGGGAAAACTTTAAGAGAGATTAACTTTTTTAGCATTTTGATTCGAAGTTGTTGTTGTTTTTATTATTATTCGCGATATTTATCAGACAATTGTTCTAATTAAGCATCCCATTTGGTCTCTGAATTTGACATATACAAGCAATAACATTGACAAAAATTGCTTTAACAAAAAGCAATTGTGTGACATTAATTTCGATTCTCAGTACTGCAAGACATAAATATTCAGAACAGCTGACAATATACACTACCGATTGGTGTCACTTTCACTTCATTGGTTTTGCTAGTACGAGCGAAATTAGAATATTTTCTATCAGTGTGGGTGGTTAGTGTCCGCACTCAGGATTGACCCAGACAAGCCGCTAACTTTATTAGTTATACTTTTCTAACATCGGTCTAGACCTGATTTTGCCTTTAGAACCGCCTAAGTACAATTTCCGTCAGTTAATTATCGTACGTGAAACATGTTTAGGCGATCAAGTCTCTTTCGAGACATTACTAATTAGGCAGAAGATTTTCTCGCAGTGGGTTGTCATTATTTTCTGCGATAGACAGGTTGCCAAACAAAACTGTAAAATCCAATCTGTCCTGCTATTCAGCACATAGCTGGAAGGTGTAGAGATAGATTAGTACATTTCGTAAGGGAATAAAATGAATTCGACTGGAATTCGAACTCGCTTCTCCAGTTTCTCATTCGGAGTCAATATCCATTACACTAAGACGCACACCCGAAATAACGAAAACAAAGGCATTTAGTTGAATTCGTTTCATTCACACACGGCCCGAAAATTGTGTTCATGCATGAAACAGACTATCGCAGATTGAATTTACCTTCACTTTCCAATTTTATATTTCTATTTACGTACGCGCAATTACTTTTATTCATAAATGTAGCATACCTTAAAAATATATTTTTATCATATATATATATACTAGCAGTATAACACGGCGTTTCTCGGGTGTAATAAAAGCTTTAAAAATAACCCATGGTCCTGGGGCTCAGACTCTTTGGACGTTGGCACGAAAGAGTAAAAAGCAATAGTTGTTTCCAGTTAAAGCGAAACCTAGACTAAAAGAAAAATGAATGAATGTAAGACAAATTTTGATTACCTGGCATCGATATCAAATACGTTTTTCGTCGTAAACTGAATTTTGAAGGCTAAATATGTCCTCTGAGTAAATGGTATCATGGCAGAGACTAAGAACTACAATTAAACCTACTTTGAGCCAAACCCGAAGCAAAATCTAAAATAAAAGGGCTGAAAATAATACAGACATACAGGCAGATAAACAGATACACACACAAACATCTTGCCTTTTATATATATATATATATATATATATATATATATATATATATATATATATTTAGATATATTATCGATTTTCTGCACTATTGTAAGAACTACAACCTTGAAACTTCTGAATATCGTTTCGTATGTCTTTGTCTATGAGTGTATCAAATTTGATTAAAATCGGACCACTCCTTCTCTAACCCGATTTTTCGATTATCGATTTTCGATATTTATAGGGGGTACCTCAACACAAAACCTAGCTAAGAACACTCGCAGACGCTTATAGTACAACTGTGTAAATTTTCAATCAGATCAGTTCAGCTGTTTCGGAGTCTATAGGTAACGGATACACACACAGACACGGACACAGACAAAGTTCCATATATATATATATATATATATATATATATATATATATATATACCAAGCGAAAAACAAAAAACACACATAAAGCCCGCAAACACAAATATACACAAAAGCACCTTTCCATGGCTCCGAAAAAATAAACCACCCCGCGGAAAAAAAAAAAAACACAAAAAGAAATAAAACAGAACATAATACTTCCTCAAATAACCTTAAACTTATCAACCTATTATACCGCAACCAAATACACTCAAACTACAAACAAGGTGAAAAATCTTTAAAAAACCTTCTGAGTGCTAATATAAATCCCAGTAAAAATAAAACTACGATACTAAATTTAATACAGCTAACTTAATCCCCTCAACAACTCTTCTCTGCCAACTTATGTTTTGCCAAGTCCAAGAAAAATGTCAAACCAATATAAAAATGGTCAAGACAACAAAAGTGTTCAAACAATATGAAATAATTAAGCACCCATTCACGCGTACAGTAAAAACAAAAAGCAATAAAATAAAAAAGGAAAAATAAACAAAAAGAAATAAAAACTCAAGAAATCACAAACAAGACTACTTGAGCACCTGAGGTGGTGCAATGGTCAGCAAACTTGTCTCGCTAGAACCATTACAACTGAGTAGTGAATTCGAACTTCACTGGGTGTCCTATACCTTTGGCCTTGTGTCACATCAAAGCTGCACTTAGAAAATGACCACAAACAAGACCACTTCCAGAAAAATAACAAGATGTTCTATATAAGCAAAAAAAAAGTGGGGGTGGGAAAAAAAGGAAGAACCAAACGGCAAATAGCCCGGCCGAGTGAGAAAATCAGAACGGTATCCTTACAAAACTTCGAAGTTGGTATGAATCTTCTCATTTAAAGGGACAGACTCTTTGTACTTATATCTCTACCCGATATCAAGCATTTTACGATAAAAATATCCCTGCTTGCCAAAATATATTTTATCAATAAAACCACTAAATTGATTTTTCCAGTTTTTCCAGTATCCAAACATTTCTCTGTTTTGTTTGAGATAAGGAATATAAAATTGGCCATAAATTCTATCATTTCCAGCAAGTGAGAGCTTGGAATGAACGATCTTTTTTCGAAAACAAAGAAAGATTATGGACATTTTTTATATTCCTTATCTCCAACAAGATGGAAAATGTTAAGATGCTGGAAAAACTTTATAAAAAAAAACATTCAAATCTTCTTTGTCGACCGTATTTAATGAAAAAAATATGTGTGTATGTGCGTATACATTTATTTAAATTAGATGTTATTAATTACTATTACGTTGTTGTGCATACTTGTTTTGTTTTTGTTTTTTTAACAGTGTGTCTTACGTCTATCAGCTTACGCACTGAAGAAACTTAATGAAGTAAATGCCACCTTCAGTAGGATTCGAATCTCCGCACTCCTTTCTTAAATGTTTAAACTCTTCATGCAATATTCGAAGTTAAGCTAGTAACCATCATTCAACCATATGTATTATCTTTTGCCACTGTTTTTTTTTCTTCTCGAGAATGCCACTCCGTTCTAAAATGATTAAATGAGGACAAGGGAATATTACTTGACATATTTTCTACAAAAAAATACTGGATTTCTTTTTCTTTCTTAACATAAAGTAATAAAGTCGAAAGATTTTTATCTAAGGCAAACCATTAGCATTTCTGTAAACAACACATACTTTCTCTAGATATTAGAAACGCAAATGTGTTTATACATCAACCCATTCGCATCTCCGTCGAATAGAATTCCGATATCCTGGAGCTGCAGTGTAGACTTTGTTATATTTACAAATAACATCAGTGTTTAAAGTGTTTAATAGACGTTTCTATCGAGCAACCTGATACACTGCTCGTTCTCTCTTCTAAGAGCAAATTCGTGTACCTTTCTAAAATGATAGATGCGTATGTCTTTAGCGGCAGGAGGCCAGGCCGCTTCTGGTGATACCTACTTAAGGCCTCACTGTCTGTCGCTTACATCCTCTTCAATTTCGAAAAAGACGCGGATTCGGTAAACATGGTTTTCAGTGCCGTTTCGTCTTGGCATGTTAAGTCATTACTTCTCCGGTGTGTGAATAGTTGGAAACAACCATTTGAAATATGCCTGCCACTACTAACACTTAAGAAACGATACGCAAACCTCCCTGGCTATTTTCATGGAAAAAGAAAGAAAGAATAACGAGAAAAGAACAGAGCTAAAAATATGGCGTCTAATCTTTCGACTGATCATCAAGATATCGACACAAATTTTGTGCCTAGCCAACCACACTTAATGTCAAGTGACGGCGATAAGATCGATCGGGTGATTGGAATCTCGAGTAATTTGGCGTTGTCGAGTTTTAGACCATAGGCATTTTGCTCATCCCTGACAAGATAAACTGGATTCGCCAGTCAGAACGCTGTGATATTTTTCGGATAAATTTGATTATAGTAGCTTACAAGACAAGTTGCGTAAGGCCATTGCCAACGACGATCTTTAGGTACTGGTATAGTATGTAGCTTACCTTTTGAATGTGGCCTGCGAAATTCTGTCACTGGTATAATATGTGGTCTATCTTAAAAAGCGTGTTATATGAAAATATTATAACTGTCTGATAACAAATAGTTACAGAACTGCATTTTTAAAATTAAAGAATGCTAGTTTGGTATGTTTGGTAATAGGTAGTTAAAGATGCTGTTTTAGTATGTTTAGTAAGAAGTAGTTAAATATGCTCTTTTAGTATAGGTACCTCTACTAATTCGTTGAAAAAAAAAACAGCATATTATGATGTTAAAAGGTCCCAAACGTAATAAAACTATGATAAATGAAATATTACGAAACTCTTTTTTTCCGGTGAAAAACACATTAATTTAAAAATTGTTGCAAAAACTAAATAATGGTCAGATTTTAAAGAAACTTTCAGTACTTATTCACAAATGAATAGAATTATTTTTGAAAATATTATTTTTTATAAAATCTTGACAGAAATATTTGTTACATCTGTTACTCCGCTTTTAATTAATTTCCTGAAATTAAATAAATGTAAATAAATAATTAGTTTCAATAGTCCAATATTTATGTTTATAAATATATTCTTGCTGTCGTAGGACACATTCAAACCGGGTAGGTCATACACTACATCAGAATCAAAGAGGTAGGTTACATATTATACCAGAATCAAAGTGGTAGGCCACATAGTAAACCAGAATCAAAGACTATACCGGCTCTGATTTTTAAATATTACTTGTCAGAATGTTTGACAAAACTTTTGGCTAAATTGATAAAACAATATCAAACTAAACATATTTATAAATGGAACTTTGTCTGTATGTGTGTGTGTCAGTTACCTATAGACTCCGAAACAGCTGAACCATTTCTTGAAAATTTACATAGTTGTACTATAAGCGTTTGCGAGTGTTCTTAGCTAGGTCTTATGTCGAGGTACCCCCGATACATATCGAAAATCGATAATCGAAAAAATCAGGTTATAGAAGGAGTGGTCCGATTTTAATAAAATTTGATACACTTATAGACAAAGACATAAGAAACGATATTCAGAAGTTTCAAGGTTGCAGTTCTTACAATAGTGCAGAAAATTGATTATATATATATATATATATATATATATATATATAAGCAATATGTTTGTGTGTGTGTGTCTGTTTATCTGCCTGTATGTCTGCATTTTTTCAGCTCTTTTATTTTAGTTTTTGCTTCGGGTTTGACTCTAAGTAGGTTTAATTGTAGTTCTTAGTCTCAGCCATGATACCATTTACTCAGGACTTATTTAGCCTTCAAAATTCAGTTTACGACGAAAAACATATTTGATATCGATACCAGGAAATCAAAATTTGTCTTACATCCTTTCATTTTTCTTTCAGTCTACGGTTTCGTAACTAGAAACAACTATTGCTTTTTAGTCTTTCGTGCCAACGTCCAAAGAGTCTGAGCTCCAGTTTTAAAGCTTTCATTACACCCGTGCAACGCTGGGCTATACTGCTAGTGAAATGATAAAAAGAAAAACTTGCATAATTTTGACAGAATACATATTAACCTGTAAAATTTACGCTGAGCACAAGTGAAATGTTTAAAGCTGGGAGACGCCGGTAGAGTAAATGTTAACAATTTGGAAAATGGGATAGGCTAACCAGATTTAATTCCAGCTGATAATTTAGGCTGATTTGAGCTAATCTCATTCAGTGAGATTATTATCAATTATATCCCTTTCATGAGTGATTAGACAGAAGATTTTCCTGTAGTAGTTTACCGTTTCTTTTTGTGGTAAACTGGTTGTCACTCTGCTATGCAACCCATGAGGCGTAGAAGAGATGGGTTCATACCTTACTCAAGGGTATTTATTTAAGGGAATGTAACAAAGCCGACTAGAATTTGAACTTGGCTCTTCGATTTCTCATTATTACCGTTATCCATTAGGAAAAGTGTAAATCCCTTATTTACACTATTTACATTGATCGGGATGTTGTCCTCATCTTTGTTGTTATATGCACGACACTTCTTCAGGTTATTAGAATTTCGAACTGAACTCTTTATTTCGTTCACCGAGGTAAATTGTACTAGTTCCAAGAATCACGCCTCAGAATCAGTTTTCTCCATTTACTTCAAATCTCTGTAGCCAAGTATTAAACTCACAGCTCTTTGTCTCAAGTCACTGGATTCATCCAAAGCTTTTATCCACTGGGCCATCTGATTAGTCGCTGAACAGATTTTGCATTGAGGAGAGAAGACTGATAAACCGGTGAAACTAGTTTTTAATTGTTATATTTCGGTATTACCAATTTACGGTAACCACAGAGTCTTTAACCATGCAGTAAGAAATATGAAGGGGAAACGCCCCTCTAAGATAAGATTGCAAGAACAGTGCAAAGTAACAATGTTAAATGTTTTTTCTTTTCAAAACTCAAAATATATAAGAATTGTTCAAAGCTTTTGCTCTATCGAGCGCTTTTGATTATATTTTAGCCAATATCAAGAATTAATTAATTTCGTTTTACTTATAAAAATATAGCCGAAAGCGATCGAAAGTACAAAAGCTTCAGATAATTCTTATATAATTTGAGTTTTGAAAAGAAAAAAGTTATATGAACACATGAAAGATTAAATAAAAAAACTTTATGATAATACCTTGTCTGTCATTTTCAATGAAACCTCTATAAAAGAGAGATGTTGCCCAAATACGTCACTTCGGTCGGGTTTCAATCCTGGGTTAAAAGCAATCCGAGTCTAACCTTACTGATGAGCTGTGATACAGCGAAACAGATCTGTCTGTGGATGACTATTTATATATATATATATATATATTGTTAAAATAAATTTTATAAAATTGCTTTAAAATGTTTATCTTTAGCTGAAGGCATGCAATTGTGTTCTAAGTATACTTTGCTGAAGCCATAAATTTGTGTTCGAAATATTTAAATTTCAACGTTACATAACCAATTACGGTGTTGATATGCCGCTAAACGAAATCAACTACACTAAACAAAACTAATTTCTTTGGATCTTATTGGCTTGCTTGGAATGAAATGATTATCAAAAATATATTACATTAGTTATGGTTTGAATGTTTATTAATTGTTATGCTCCTTGTTGATTTTTCTCTAAAATGAAAGAGGACCAATAAACCGGTTCATCGAATTTTTCTGGGATAAATAAGGACTGATAAACCAGTTAAGTTGATTTTAACAGTCATATTTCAGTATTGCCAATTTACGGTAATATAAATTTTTGCTACGCTTTTTTTATGTGAATGTTTTTTTAATATGTCCGTTTTTTACTGTAATAAAATTGTCTCCTGCTGCGAAAATATGCCAAGAAAGATATAGAATTACCCTACTTTTTGAACTGTGATATCACACAAAAAGTCAACCGGCTGCAGTCACTCTCTCACCGGCGTGACGTGGCTTTCCTGTGCCTCTTCTATAAATACTTTCGCGGTTTCTTTTCCGATGAACCTAGATCACTAGGTACGAATTTGCACGAGCTACTAGATTAGCAACTAGGTTCCACCCTTTTACAGTGAAACTGATAAAATATAACCGCAATTTCTACTCCAACAGCTTCTTTTCTCGAACTTCCCGCCTGCGGAATTCCCTTCCACATACTTGCTTCCCCGACAGCTACAATCTCCAGGATTTTAAATGTAAGGTCAATAGACACCTCCTAACACACTAACTCGCATCCATCCTCTCAAACACTCTTCCCATCTATCACCCTCCTTCTGATATTTCCTATATCTAACCACTCTTTCTCATCACCTTCCCCTATGTAAGCCCCTGCGCAATAGTGGCAGTGGAATGCCTTGCTTGGGGTGAAATGATTAACAAAAAAAAACGCTGCGCTCATTTTATTAATTACATTGTTTATAAATAGAATGATATTGTCAATCTGGACACCGAAGGGGAAAATGAAACAACAATCACGCTTGTATTTTAGCGTAACTGCCTTTGAACCGAGCTAAGATTTCGAATTTATTTCAGTTACTCCAGCGTTCTTTGACTTTAGCTCCATTCATTTACTGCGTGAAGAGACTAAATTTATTTGGGTATTGATGGGAAAAGCTACAACTCAATATTAAGCACAGAATTCTTCAAAGTTTTATCTATGTTTTCTTTTAGTTGCTTTCAGCACTCAGTCTGAAAGCTTTGAACTGGAAATTGAGGTAGTCATCGATTGCCAAATGTCAGTAATTAAGGAAAGTGTTAACGACAGAACAAGCTATTATATGCATCATATGAATGGATTGCTAATGTTTTCACTATAAAAATTAATTGAGGATCAGTAAGGAAGGAATTGCCAGTGTCAGGAATTAATAAAAATGTTATAATAGAAAAGAGCTATATATATATATATATATATATATATATATATATATATATATATATATACGTAGTGGAATAAAGGTTCGAGAATTAATACGTTCCTGAAATCCGTTTGTGATCTGAAATGTTTGTAAACTGAAACTATCTTCTCCATAGAATTAAATATCTAATACATTGGCTGCTTTTATCGCTTATTTCTTTTTCAGAATAGTAGATATTTTCGATTTAGGCAAAACGTAATGGACATGTAGTTCGAGAATTGAAAATTTGTTCCATAACCGAGGCATTTTTATCTCGAATTTTCATTTCTAAAACTGATTTGTTCGACATGTGAGACGTTCGAGAACCGAGATTGCTATATATGTATATATAGCTGTAAAAATCCAGGAGAATATTGGTAAATAATCCGAGAGGATCCTATTAATATCGTTTAAGTATTCAAACTGATCCAAAGGAGAGATCAATGAAAATTTAATTTACAGACCAGATATTAGCATGTGTCATCACAGTCGTAAATTTAAACTTCATTATCTCCTTTTCCCATTTATTCATAATATGTTTTGCCTCTTACACAGTTGAAAATTTAAATTTGGCGAATCCGACGTTTTTTCTTACCTAATACCCTGTCCGAAACAACATTTCTCATACCTTCTTTTAATAACCCTTGCTTCCAGTGCAATAATTTTTCTCTATTCTATGGTTGTCTAGGGTTGACAATGCATGTCTCAAACTGACATATTGAAATACCTATGCCACTAAATCTGATCTGTTATAAAGATTACTCGATACAGAGTAAAACTTAATATTGTAATTTCGTTACTACAATAGTGTAGTGATATAATGCTTTTATAAACCACTGTAAAAACAAAATTACAATATATATATATATATATACAGGAGCCCGACAATATTTTTCGGACACTTTGAAAAAAGTACTTCAAGGTGGTTACTAGTGCCAAAAACTTTTGAGATTGTAAGTACGTAGTTGAGGAGTGACAATCCACTACTAGTGTAATCATTTTTTTTAGTTTGGCTTTGATAATTTTAGTTTTTTGTGATTTTTGCGAAAACTATTTTTCGGACATGACAAGAAATCCTATTTTATTAAGAGCTAAGTTCGTGTATATGTTGCTGTATGTAAATTTTCTGCTTGTACACTTAGCTGTCATCACTAGAATCAATTATCTTTTCTATTTTACTGGCAAAACAATTAAGTTTAATGAGGTAAAATGCATTCAAAAGAAGTCGTTTGTTTGGCACGGAAGAAGCGGGATGATGGCCTCAGCATCAGAAGGATCGCCATGGATTTGAAGCTGTCGAAATCAACGGTCGAATACATGCTGAAGACAAACTCCGAGCGGAAAAAGAAGAGAGGACGGAAAAGATCAATTGGCAAGAGGACTGAAAGGAGAATGAAGAGGACTGTGACACGGCTTTTGACATCTGGAGAAAAAGTTACAGCAAGAAAAGTGAAGAAGAAATGTGAATTAGATGTAAACGTCCGAACAGTACAAAGAACGTTGCATAGGATTGGTTTGAAGTATGCAAAGGCTAAGAAAAAAATTACACTAACAAAGAAACGCAAAGGAGCAAGACTGGAGTGTTCTAAAAGGTGGTTAACAAAGCATGTTGACTTTAAGAAGGTTATATTTACTGATGAGAAGCGTTTCAAGTTTGATGGGCCCGATGGATGGTGTACTTGGTCGAGAAGGGCTGAGCCTGCTGTACTGAACAAACGGCAGATGGGAGGAGGAGGAGTTATAGTTTGGGGTATGATCTTTGCTAATGGAAATATATGGTTGGAGTGGCTGAAAGAACGACAGAACAGCGAAAGCTACAAACAGTTGCTGGACGAGAAAGCCCTACCAAGTATAAGAAGAGAGATAGGGAATGATTTCGTTCTACAGCAAGACAATTGCAGCATCCATGTGTCAAAACTCATGAAAGAATGGATGGCTAAAGTGAATATGACTACTTTGGAATGGTCTGCAAAAAGCCCAGATCTAAATTTAATAGAAAATGTTTAGGAAATGCTTGCGCAACTTGTCTATGATGGACCTGAAATAACGAAAGAGGCTCAACTATGGGAACGGATACTAGATGCCAAAAAACAACTAATAGAAACACGTAGAGATGTTATTGTGCATATGTTTGATTATTATGAAGAGAAATTGATAAAAGTTATTGAGAAGAAAGGTGATATTACAGACTATTAACAGTTTTTCAACGATGTCCGAAAAATAATGTCGCATGTGTTTTGTAAAAAATGATGAAAAATAAATATTTTTCCTTACCTAATCGATTTTCTTCCATTTTTATTCCAGGTATTGTCTTTATATGTTTATGCTATTCTATTGAAGGAATTTCGCCACTCTATGGTACTCAGAAAGTCGAATACTGAAGTGTCCGAAAAATATTGTCTGGCCCTTGTATATGTGTGTGCTAGTTTCGTTAAAAATGACAGATAAAGGTACCATCGTTAAATTTATTTAGTATAATTTCCATGTGATCTTATAACAGGGATATCGTATATATAAAATAAATACTTTGTTAATTACCTGTATAGAAATGCTTCCAGAATCATGGTTGATTATTGGTTGTCTTTAACAATAAATTGAACCTCTACCGAATGCATTTATTTCCATTTGATATTCTTTATATAAATGTGTGATTTCTATGCTTGTCAAAACGTTAAATAATTTATATTTTGCATAATCTGACATTTGTTTTAGCCTTGTAAGGTGCTAATGTCTTTTTACAACGTAAACGCTTACAGATTTTTATTGATATTTCAACGTATTAGAAGAAGTTGTTTTAACATCAAACGATATGGCAAAGTTCACATACATTAAAATATCATGATTTACATTCAAAACCATCCATTCATGACAAGATGAATCGTAAATAAAACAGGAGATAAATACAGAGTATCAAGAAAAGTTCAAATCAGTCTAAGGCGGTGGTTCGCAAGAATGATTGAAAGACAATGAAAGATTTATAAACAGTTTTAAAAATACATATGCCAAAAATAAATGATTTCAAAATTAAAAATATTATTATGAATTACTTGTAATTACATGCATGAGTTCTAATGTAAATAGTTATAAATAATTATTGGTCGATTTTATTATTGCGATATTTTTGCTTTATATAAAGTAGAAAGACTACAATGACAGCGTGAGAAAGAAATATGAAGAACAAATTGGAAAAGGGCACTCAAAATGGAATTCACTAAAGAAAGCGATGGTGACCTCAGCGAACAACATAGCCCCAAAGGAAATCAGACGCAGAAGAAAAAATGAGTGGATGACCGAAGAAATTCTCCACATGATGCAAAGGAGACAATAAATAATGCCAAGACATGGAACAGAGTACAAGAAACTTCAGAAAGAGATAAGGAACAAATGCAGACAAACTAAAGAGGAATGGCTCAACAACAAATGCGCAGAAGTAGAGAGAATGAGCAGGACCAATAAAGCAGAGATGCATAAAGAGATAAGAGAACTGACAGGACAAAAAAAAAATGTTCCTCAACAGGATGCATAAAATCCAAGGATGGAACAATCATATTGGAGAAAGAGGAAATACTCCGGCGATGGGAAGAGTATATAAAGAGTATATATCCTTTTTTGCGACAGGAGAGAACAACCGAGAATACACAAGGAGATGGATGGACCGAAAATACTAAAATCCGAAGTGGAAACTGCAATGGCCAAAATGAACAGAAACAAAGCAGCTGGTCCAGACAGCATAGTGATAGAGCTGCTGATAGCCTTAGAAGAATATGGGATAGAAAAAATTACCGACATAATAAACGAAATTTATAACAGTGGAATAATAGCAGACGACCTATGCAAGTCGATATTTTTAGCACTGCCGAAGAAACCAGGTGCAAACAAGTGTAAACTACACAGAACTATCAGCTTAATGAGTCACATCACAAAACTGATTGTCAGAATCCTGATGAATAGAGCGAGAAGTAGAATCAGACCAGAGATAGGGCAGGAACAATGCGGGTTCGTTAAAAACACTGGAACAAGAAACGCCATATTCATGATTAGGATGCTCTCCGAAAGGGCGTTACAAATGAAGAAAGACTTATACCTATGTTTCATTAACTATGCGAAGTCATTCGACAAGATACAACACAAAGAATTGATGGAGATGCTCGGCAGCCTAGACATTTTCGGGAAAGACATCAGAGTAATCAAGAATCTCTACTGGCAGCAAACGGCCTGCATACGGACAGGTAACGATCTCAGTAGATGTACAAAGATAAAAAGAGGCGTAAGACAAGGATGCGTCTTTTCACCGGATTTGTTCAACCTGTACAGCGAGAATATTTTTCCCTAGACGACACGCCAGGATTGGAGGCCACAACTTGAACAACATAAGTGATTGATAAGATGAGGAGGAATTACATCACTGCCCGGGGTGGTTTTCCCTGCGACCAAGCTATTGAGTTTCTCTATTGTCGGCTCAGTGTCGAGCTGTTTTACAATAGGTAGGCACTCAAATGCGTCAAGGGCTACAGTTGTCACAACATTTTGTTAGAAGTAGAAGTTGAAATAGTGTCCCACCCATCTCGTCATCTGTTGTCTTTTGTCTGTGATGACTGTTCCAGCGGTGAATTTGAGTGGAGCGGTTTTTGTTCTGCACTGGTCCTATTGCCATTATACATTGCTCTGTAATTGCTGCTATCCGAACAGTTTTACTGAGCTCTGTCCAGTACTCGCTAGCACGCAGTATGTAATCTGCTGAGCGTTGTTCCTGGCAGCCCGGATGATCTGTAGGTTTCTCTTGTTGGATAACCGCTTGTACTCCGCTAGATCGGCGCGCTTGGCTTTAATGACGAGAGTTATCTAGGAGGACTTTGCCTCAAACCAGTCATGTGACTTTGAGGTCTTTCTCCCAAAGATGACCAAGGCAGTGCGGTGCATGGTGTTCCTTAAAACTTCTCTGTGGTAGTGTCCCCGGTTTTTGAGGTTATCAGTTCGCTCTCAAAACTCTTAGCAAACTGCTTCACAAAATTTAGTAGTAATATCCACATGAAGCCTCTTGAGTTCGTCATTGATAAGTACAGTTTTCCTGGCGTCATTGATAACTTAGAGGTTTTCAGATAGGCCTGTCAGCATAGTCCGGACGTTCCAACAGCCCAATTTTAGAGCTGCTTTTGAGATTTGCCTGGTGCAAATGTTACGGTCTACTTTTCGAATGTCTCCTCATTGAAGGAACGCTTGTGGTCTAGAAAACGTAACTTCTTATATTGAAGAAGGTAAACCGTGGTTGGGCAACACCTTACTGACTAGGGTCTGTCCAACATTAGGAGGGCGGTAGCTGTTCAATGAGATTAGAGAATATCTCCCACCAACGAGAGCGACCTCTGGCGCTATGCTCTACGCCAAACAAGCGGTAGCTTAGAATCGGTAACTGTCGCTCCGCGTGTTGTGTCAACGCCAAGGGAGAAACAGGAGTATTCTCTCCAGGTGTAGCGTTTTGATGCAGTATGATCGGATGCAAGCCTGGGTAATATGATATGGAGGACAGCCTGTTGTCCATGTAGCACGTCCTCACTCTCGATGTCACTGACTAGAGCAAAAGAATTATAGGGTCGTTACAATTTGGGACCAGGAGTTGCCAGAATTAGTCGAATACAACAACAAACTGTCTTAGTGACTCCGATTCCGATTTTACCTCGAGTTTTAATCCTGAAACCTTTTCCATGATTGGATATGGCCGCAAAGCAGTGGAGGTAAAAATGAGGGTTTTTTCTTCCTCTAGGTGAACTGTCTTTCCAGGTTGACGAGCTCCATTTGCCCAAAGGAACTATTTATGAGGCCCGCCTTTCACCCCTTCTCCTGTCTGTAAAAGCAGTTTTACGATGAGCACGCCAGGAGCTGGATTTTTTTGTTAACATTTTCAAAAACTTCGGAAAACAAGTCATTCTTGTTGTAATTCATTTTTATGTACACAGTAATGAAATATGGCCTATTTAAAAAAATGATACATAGTGATAATGTTTTTTATGGTGCAGTGGATATCGGCTCGTAACACAAAAAAATCTATGGGAAAGGTATTAATCAGTCTATTTTCCCTCTAGCTATGGATTAAATAACAAAAAATATTGGGTTCTATAGCTTTGTTTGGTAACCAGTCTACCGCAGAAAGTAATGGCAACCTACTGCGGGAATATATTCTCACCAATCAGACGATCGCCGAAGCGTGTATGACGTATGACACAACTGACTGATAGGCTGATTGAAAAGTAATTTTTCATTTGAAAAATACTCATAAATCATTTATTAACTATAATTTTTACAAGAAATAAATAGGAGAGGAACGCGTTTAGCGTGAGGTTTTATTTAAAATTCTACATGGGCACCAAATTTCGCTACCAGCTTCTCGAGCCGACCAGGAATCGAGTCAACTGATTTCCCCAGGAACGCTTGTGGTATAGAAAACGTAACTTCTTATATTCACCCTTCAAGTTTTTCCAAAGTATTGATGTAGTACAGTAGAGGTGTTCTTTTAACCAACCCCAAAGTAAAAAGTTACTGGGTGTTATGTCAGGGCTACTGGCTGGTGACTTATAAAAAATTGAATCTTATTTTTCGATCACCCTTATATGTCTGCGTGAACTGGGATCAAATAGGGATCGGAATCGGATAGAATGTTAGGATAAAGAACAAATAGGAAGTTTATATACATTTAACCTATTTACGTTTTTTTATTTAAGTTTCATCAGAGAGTTCTGGCATTTTTCTAACAAGTCAAATGCACGTGAATTTCAATGCGAAGTGTTTTTACAGAAGAGGAAAGAATGAATTAAAACATATCAGCGAAAAACAGACAGAAAGAAAGAAAGAAAAAAAAGAAAGAAAGAAAGAAAGAATTATGATTGAGCATTCGTTCTTATACTGGACAACGGATAACACTTAACAGTTCAGTACTCGTCTTTGTTTATAAAGAATTTTTTAATACTTTGCTTAACTTCTAGATGACATCATTCCCTATCTCAATACGCTTTCAGATTTCAGTGCACCATTTTCTGTCTGCTTAAATACTTTTCAGTTGTTAATACAATTGGTAAAAAGGAGCTATAAACTGGCGTCAGCGGGTATAGTTTAGACAAGGCTATTTTGTAACCCGGTACGTGAATTAGGCTAGCTTCAAACACACTATCGGGATTGTTCTGGACTAAGCTAAATCATAAATGGGTAAATGCTGGAAGGGATTAATTTAAACGTCTACAATGGTAAAAAGATTGTGATTCCCTAGTTTTCTAAAAAAGTCTCATCTCACACTGAAAACTCAGTATTTAAAATCTTAAGTATTTCATTCCAATTTCTAGCATTGTTGGTAAGTTCGTAGTTATCCTAGTCATAAGTTAAACTGAAAGGCCGACGTATTCCAGCTTTTTATAAAAAAAACAAGTAGAAAATATCAGCAAAGATATATAAATTCTATGGGCTCTATAGGTCAAGGATACTAAAATCAAGTAGGTACAAAAATTTAAATACCTGGGAAGTGTTCTAACAGAAGACGGAAAGTGCCACACAGAGATCCGAAGGCGAATTGGCATGGCGAAAGAAGCATTTCTTAATTTGAGTAAAGTATTAAGAAACAGAAAAAATTTGCTAGAAACAAAGAAGAGTACTGGATTGCTATGGGATGTCAGTTCTTCAATATGGCACTGATGAAGGAAAAACTTGAAGCAACTGAAATGTGGTTCTACAGAAGGATGCTGCGAATATCATGGATCGAGCATGTGAGCAATGATGAGGTTTTGGAAAGGATGGAAATGAAAAGGAAATTAATACTGAGCATCAGGAAGAGACAGCCGAAGTTCCTGGGACATGCAATGAGGAAGAAGGGCTTAAAGAATCTGATACTAACAGGCTAGATAGAAGGAAAAAGAGACAGGGGAAAGCAGCGGAAAACATATTTGAAGGACCTGATCAGGTGGATGACGGAACGAGGGTTGCGTGGTGTAACCGGAGAAAGTGTGCTAAGAGCCATCAGGGCTAGGGAAACGTGGAAAGCCATGATCACCTATGTCCTGAAAGGACAGGGCACACAGAAGAAGAAGAAGAAGGTATGTTCTAAAATTGGCAACGATACGTGCACGACGCCCGCAGTTTTGAGTTTTCTTAACGGTTAAGACGGTGTGAATGTTCTTAGTGGGATGTCCAACACAAATTCCTTTACCGTTGGATACCCCATTTGTTATTAATTCTACTAACAGACAAAATACCCTTGATGTTAGATCCACAGCGACAAACATGTTTGATATTCTTTACCTAGGTGGGAATAAAAATATATCTACGAAGGTATATTTTTTCTCCAGAAGTTAGACAAATAAAAATAAAAGCGAAACAATTTCGACATTTCAGTTGATTAGTTCTTAATTCGGTGAAAAAAAAAAATCTTTTCCCCGAAATACCTAGTTATATTTGGTTGATGCAAAAGTTTGCAGCAGTTTTTTTCTTAGAATACTAAAGAAATCTTAGCAGTGTCTCTAGGTATTTATATCATGAAATGTGAGTGTGGCGATTACGATTGATAAGATAAGAATTGAATCTTTCGGATTTAAATTTGTATTTTATTCGTTCTAATATTTATTCAGTTAATATCGGTTAGTATGTGATATTTATCCTCTTATATAGCATCGAATGATAGAAAATGGCAATTGACGTTGAATTTAATTTTTAAACATTGTACTTATCAGGGAAGCAAGTAAACGAAATTGAATTCCACGAGCTGGAAGTGCGAGAAAAGTAACTGTTCAAGAAGAAGTAACGGCTTTATTTAAATATTTAAACAATAAAAGGATGGCACCTATATTCCAATCTAGTAGCATGCTTAAATCAGTGTTGTCGAGGAACTAGGGTAAAAGGCTCGTCAAAGCAGTTGCCATGAAAATATTTGTAGAAAAGACAGAGGGAAGCCACATCACGTCGGTGAGAAAGTGACTGAACTCAAATGTTAAGTCAGGAACAAATTCACTGCAGATTCTTCTTTGGATTTTATCAAGAACATTGTGATAAATAGCAGGAACATCAGACCTTATATTGCAGGTGTATTAAGTACACGGACGGATGGTGGACTTGAAAATGCGCAAGATGGAATCCGACGAGAAAATCTTCTGGCACGACACAATCAGATAACTTTCCTTGCAGTAGATGCAGCTGTTGATTCAATGTAGTCACTTCACTTCAAGTTAGTTGAAAAAGTGGGGCCAAGAAGATGCAGTGTGTTTTTTTTACATGAGTACAGTGTCAGCAATACTGATGGCAGGTAGAAAAGTTTTTTTCTATGTGGTTAAATGAAGGTAGTTTTTGTTTTGAAGGCGTTAAAATTTACAAGCAATTTCCTGCTCACAGTAGGAGGTCTTTTTCAAGAGCAACAGCCAGGATTATATTTTTATTTTTTTATATAATCATTTCACCCCAAGCAAGGAAGTTGACTAACACTGGTGTACAGTGGGTTACATAAGAGGAGAGCGAATAAAAAGAGGAACAAGTTATAGGGGGTGTCAAAGAATGGGTTAGAGGAAGATGGTGTGAAGAGAGCTGATGAGAGTAGAACGGACGGAAAAAAGAACATGAGAGACAGGATATGAGTCAAAGAGATCGGAGATGGCAATTGACTTTACATTTAAATTATTGGTGATTGCAGCTATCAGGGAAGCAAGTATACGGTACAGAATTGCACGGAAGTGCGAGAAAAGAAGCTGTTAGAGTATAAAATTGCGCTCAAATGTATTGGTTTCACTGGAAAAAGGGTGGAACCTAGTTGCTAGTCTAGTAGCTCGAGTAAATTCATGCAAAGTATTTGTAGAAGAGACAGCGGGAAACCACATTATGCCGGTGAGAAAGCGATTGCAGCTGTGCCACCAAGTCGGGATCGATCACATTGCAGATTCTCCGTTGGATTTTGTCAAACATCCTGTGGTGAATAGCACCCTACCAGATGTGACAGTAGCATTCAATACACGGGTGGATGGTAGTTTTATATATGTGCAATATGAATTCAGTTGGGAAAAACTTCCTGCCCTACACAGTGAACCGACCTTCCTAGCAGCAGATATAGTTATGAATTCGATGTTGTCATTCCACTTGAGGTCTACTGAGAGAGTTAGGCCGAGGAGACGCTATGTTTTGCTTTCAGGGAGACTAGCCTGATCCATGCTAATTTGTGGTAGAAGCGATTGTCTATGGTGATGAACAGATAACAGCTTCGTTTTGGAAGCATTAATATTCACGAGCTATTTCTTATCCCAGTCCACCACAGACTGGAAGTCCTTTTCAAACTCAGCAGGGAGGTTCGTTTTGTCAGCCACAGCGGATTTGTCAGCTCTGACGGATTTGCTATTGAGAGGCGGAGTAAATGGTGGTGTCATCTGCATAAATAACTATTTGGGAACAGATGACATCAGGGAGATTATTGATAAAGAAAAAATGCAGGTGGTGTTAGGTAATATATCACTATAGAGTATGATGCAGAAGTGCGAGAACGTGTCGGAAATGGTTGGCAAAGATAAAATATCTCAAATTTTAAGGTCAAGACAAATATAAAACGCTATTGAAGGCCTCAGAACTTAAAAAAAGGATCAATTGGAGAAAACTTTGGGAGAAGCTGCAGCACAAATAATGTTTTGTTCACCAGCCCCAACTTTTTATTTTGTCAATTTTAAGATAAGATTTATCGATTTCAAAGAAGACAAATTAATGATGACCAAAGAGTCAATAAGGTACAGCTTTGAAAAAGAGGAACTATTCAACATTTGCCTTGAGAAAGGTTAATTTGAATGTGTGGAAATCGGTGAACTTTGACATTTCGATAGCCACCCCGAGGTGTCAAAATGACCTGGCATTTGATATCAGTTTTGCAAAATATTTTTTCCAGAGAGACAAAAGCCATTCTCACACACGCGCACAATCATGCAATCTCTCTCTCTCTCTCTCTCTTACCCTTTCTCTACCCATCTCTCTATCTCCCCCACTAACTCTCTTTGCCTTGCTAAAAGAGAAAGGGAAAAAGAGAGGGGTTAACAAACATTTGCTTAGACACCAGGACAGCATTGCTTAACGTTTGCAAGATTTCGCTGTAGAGCAATCGTTAGCGAGCTTCTCTCGCAACTTATAAAATTGAAATCTATTTATATCGTCCGTGATATTATGATTATAATTTATTAAAGAAATACGTCAGAGATTTTAATCCATCTCACGATGAACGTGTCTCAGAAAATATAAAAAACAATCAAACAGGCTTGCATCACCGAAATTATATGATAAAAAGTTTTAAAATATTTTCTTTAAATCTTTTCTCACAGACATCATGGCTACTTGCCTAGGTATGACTCATTTCTACACCAACGAATTAAATATATCTGAGGATAGAGAAAAAACAATTGGTAATTAATCAACTGATTTTGTAATATTTCTCCTGAAATCTATTTCCACGAAATTATTCTAACCTGAAAAGATATGGATTGTCAGTAGTCATGAATTAATACCAGCTTCATCGAAATTTTCTTTTATGTGCCGTATTCTTTTTGGTCATAAGTGATTATGGCCCTCCACATCTTCCTGCCCCTTGCAGCTCTTAATAAGTTTAGCCTTTCTGTTATTCTCCCAAACCCTGTTCCGTCATCTATTTGCTCATACCCATTATGTCGCTCGCTGCCTTCCCCTGTCCCTCTTTCCCTCTATTCGCCATGTGTATATTAGATTCTCCAAGCTGTTCTTCCTCATTACGTGACTCTAAAATTATAACTGTCTCTTCCTGGTGTTAATTATAAATTTCATTTTTGTTCCATCCTCTCGAAAACCTCGTCGTTATTCCCATGTTTGGCCCATGTTACCCTCATCAACCTTCTGTAGAGTCACATTTCTATTTGCTTCGGGTTTCTTCATCTTTGCGGAGATTGTTCAGCATTCGTCGCCATACAGGATGACAGATATCACGTAACAGTTCAGTACACTTTTCATTGTTTCCAATGAAATTTTCCTGACTCTTAATACTCTGCTTATCTTTTGAAATGCGTCTTTGGTCATTTTTTTTAATCATATCACCCCGAGCAAGACGGTAACGCCACTGATGTGCAGGGGGCTACATAGTAGTAAAAAGATTGGAAAAGAGAAAACCGGAAACCGCATCCTAAACAGGGAACAAGGGATGAGCCTCTTCACCTGTTCAATAGACGTGTGTAGGGTGTGAACCGGGCGATAGTTTAGTCTATCTACTCCAATTGAAAAAAAAAAAGTGAGAAGATTGGAAAAGAGAAAACCGGAAACCGCATCCTAAACAGGAAACAAGGGATGATCCTCTTCACCTGTTCAATGGACGTGGGTGGAGTGTGAACCGGGCGATAGTTTAGTCTATCTACTCCAATTGAAAAAAACAAGTGAGAAGATTGGAAAAGAGAAAACCGGAAACCGCATCCTAAACAGGGAACAAGGGATGAGCCTCTTCACCTGTTCAATAGACGTGTGTAGGGTGTGAACCGGGCGATAGTTTAGTCTATCTACTCCAATTGAAAAAAAAAAAAGTGAGAAGATTGGAAAAGAGAAAACCGGAAACCGCATCCTAAACAGGAAACAAGGGATGATCCTCTTCACCTGTTCAATGGACGTGGGTGGAGTGTGAACCGGGCGATAGTTTAGTCTATCTACTCCAATTGAAAAAAACAAGTGAGAAGATTGGAAAGGAGTAAACCCAATACGTATTAAGATTTCAGTGTCGCACTTACCGTCTCTGTTAGAACACTTCTCTGGTATTTACATTTTTTTACTTTCTTGATTTTAGTTTCCCCGACCAGTAATTTACATTTTTTGAATCCTCTTTTTTATAACAATACATACTATCTTCTTGTAGTTTATGTTTAGTCCTTTCTTCCTGCTTTCCTTCGCCAGATTCTTTAGGATGATTTTAATTTCTTCTCCAAGTCTACTTTTAGAACAGTGTCATTTGCATTTATATATTGTTAAGATTGCGGCCGCTTATGATGAATCCTGACAAAATTTCTAGTTCTCTCAGAATTGTCACGCTGTAGAGATTTAAAAAAACCCGGTGAGGAGACACATCTTTGCCTTATATCCCTTCTAATTGTACTGAACTCATTTCCTGTTCGTATGCAGGCTGTTTGCAGCCAGTATAAATTCTTGATTATTCTAATGTTTTTTTTTTTTTTTCGAATATGTCGATGTTGACGAATATCTCTGTTATGGTGCCGTGTTCTATAGAAATGGACTCTTCCTCCGTCAATAAATAATGACCTGCGTAACTTCCGGGACGCAGCTGTGAGACAGTCTGGTGACAGTCGAGACTAGTGTAACTATACCCTTCGGACTTACACTTCTATTTGCTGATTACTAACACATATTATTGTATATATTGTTCTGTTATTCTAATGCACTGTTTGAACCTACCTTCTTGTTTCTGTGTCTTACTTCCGGGCCCAAACAGACCACAACAACTTGGCGACGAAGATTCACCACAACACTTTGTGGAGTACTTTGTCGAACGCCTTTGCTTAGTATATAAAGCACACGTAAACTTTCTTCTGCATTTGTAATGTACTTTCTGATAACATTCTGAGAATATATGACGTGTTGCTTGAACCCACACTGTTCTTGTCCTATCTCTGGCCCGATTCCGCGGTGCGCTCTATTAATCAGAATTCTGATAGTCAGTTTTGTTATGTGGGTCATTAAGCTGATCGTTTACTGGAGTTCACATTCTTTTACACCTGGTTTCTTAGGCAGTGCGATGAAAATCGATTGCTTAGGTCTTTCGGTATATCGCCACTGTTGTAAATTTCATTTATTTTTTCAGTAATCTTGTCTACGCAGAAATTGTCTAAGCTTGTCGGCACCACTATATCAATTCAGTCTGGCCCTGCCACATTGTTTTTTTTTTGTTTTTTTTTTTCAATTTGTCCAGTGATCATTCCATTTTGTTTTTTTTTAAATATATTTCGGACCCGTTAGTATTTTTATGTATCGCAGGTTTTTATTTTTCGTCGTAGAAGAGATCTCCGTTATATTCGTCCCATTTTTTCTCTAATATGAGCGTTCCGTACTTCAATTTTATCATTCTGTTAATGAACAAGTTTTTTGAGTTTTCTTTTTTTATGCATATCTCCTTTATTTGTCATACTCAGTCAGTCAGTTAAGTGCCATGCGCGATACACGCTTGGGCGATCATGTCTCGAAAGAGACATGACTGACTGGGCAGAAGATTATCCCGCAGTAGGTTGCCATTGCTTTCTGCGGTAGACTGGTTGCCGACCAAGGCTATAGAACCCAATCTGTCCTATTATTTAACCCATAACTTGAGGGAAGAGATGGATTAATACCTTTCCCAAGGGTATTTGAGCGTAAGTGTATGCAAGGATTTCAACTGGAATTCGAACTCGGTTCCCCGAGTTCTCGTTCCGAGCCGATATCCACTGCGCCACATTGTCATACTCACTCTCCCTATTTCCGCATATTTTTCATTGAGCCATTCTTCTTCAGCCTGTTTGCATTCGTTCCTTATTTCCTTGTGTAGTTATCTATATATGTATTTTTCATTATTTTCTGTCTCTTTTGCACCATGTTGATAATTTCATTTGTTATGCATTCGTTTTTCTTTTATGTCCATTTTCTTTTGGGATAATTTCGTTTGCTGATGTCAGTAAAACTTTTCTTAGTGTGTTCCATTTCGAGTTTCCGTTTCCATTTTGTCCTTCGTATCTTCTTTTCCTTCTCTCCGTATGTTTTTTCCTTCGGGTCCGGGGTCGTCGTTCAAGTGTCAGTTATATTGCAATTTGGATACTGCGTTAGGTTTCTTCAGTTCCCGTACGTTCATTCATACTTTACATATAACAGCTGGGGTCACTTCCGCAGTCGGCATTTCGATAGGTTTTGCAGCAAACAACTGTATTCCTGAATCTTCTGTTGATAATTATTTAGTCGATTTTATTTTTATTTTCTCCTCCTGCGCTAATTTGTCAGCTTCCACTTCGGTTTTTAATATTTCCGGCCCGTCGGTATTTCTGAGCATTAGCGGCTGTTCTCTTTCCTTATGGAAGGGATCAATGATCAATATTCGTTCCACTGCTGAAGTATATTTCTTTCTCCAATATGAACGTTTCGTCCTTGGATTTTATGCATTATGTTGACGAGCATTTATTTTGTCCTGCTAGGTATCTTATTTTTTTATGCATGTCTCCTTTATCTTGTGATACTCATTCTCTCTATTTCTGCACGAGCAGCTCGACGTGATGTAATGGTTAGAAAGCTTATCTCGCTGGAATCTATTACAACTAAGTAGTGAGGTCGATCCTCACTGGGTACCTCATACTTTCCTTGTACCACATCTAAGCGGCGCTTAAAAAATCAACTCTCTTTTTCTGTACATTTATATTTCAGGCATTCCTCTTTTACCTATTTGAATTTGTTCCTTATTTTCTTGTGTATTCTGTTTTCCATTTTATGTCTTGGTATTGTTTTCTGTCTCCATTGCATCGTGTCGAAAATCTCATTTGTGATCCATTCATTTTTTTCTTCGTCTATTTTCCTTTAAGACGATGTCGTTTACTGACGTCATTAAAGCTTTAATTAGTTTGTCCCGTTTCGAGTTGCACTTCCATTTTGTCCTTCGTATCTTCCTTTCACAGCATATATTTTTCCTTCTGGTTCAGGTCGTTCAGGAGTCTGTTATATTGCAGTTTGGATACTGCGTTAGGCTTCTTCAGTTTCCGTAGTTTCATTCTTAGTTTTCCCATAAAAGGGAGGTGGTCGATTCGGCAGTCATTACTCCAAATTTGCCAGCTAACTTTTCTTGCTTACTTTGTCATTCAGCTCTTTCTTGATAATTATAATTTCATATCATTTACACTGAGATTTGGTATTGTCTAGCATGGAGTAGACAGATTCGACTTCTTCTTCTTCCATGCTTTGCATTGTTAGTGCATACACGATTATAATAAATATGTTGAAATACTTTCCTTTCAGTTTAACTACAAGTACTCTTACAAATAAACTGACAGTATCCCAGAATGCATTTCTCTCGTGTCTTGTTCATTTATCAATCCAACTCCTTTTTTATTTTTCTCTCCATCCGCATGCATAATCCTGGTGTTGTCACTGACAAAATCACCGTTGTTTGATTACCTAGCTTCACATATTCTAAAAATGTTGACGTTTAACTTACTCATCACAATTGTTTAACATTCGCAAGCTCCATGTACCATGAGTTATATTTTGCTTGATGCGAACAGTCGCTGGATAACGGTCAGGTAACACCTGTTAGGCATGTCATTCATAACCGGACGAGAAGTTATTTCTCATAAACGTAATCCCGTTCACACTGTCAGGTTTCATATTTTGATTGATTATTGCCATGATATCGTGGGGGGTTAACTGTGGAGAGGTTTCCTGTTACCTTCTCAATGGGGGTTTATTGAGACACCACCTCTAGTTAGCTGGCCGTTGACTTATTAAGGGCTTTTTCGTCTTTTGTTAGGTGTTATTTTTCATCCTACTGGATTGCTAACAGTCCGTTTCACTCACAAGAACATGGAGTGGGGTAGCCATTTTAGTCACGAATACTCCGACGGTGGAATACAAACGGAATTTTACTTTCCAATTCTTCGTTAACAGAAAATAAGTAAACACAAGTAGTCTCCCTTAAATTATATGTCCAAAATATGCCCCTGTGTTTTTAATTTCTATTTTTATTTTCATTTTATTATAACTACTCCTATTTTGTTTTCCAGTTTCATGTTTATGTCTCGGTATTAAACAAATGAAATTATACGTTTAAAGAAATGAAAATATGACACCCCAGATTTATAATTTAAAGCCCAAGTCGTGTTATAGACGCAGGGAAATATGTATATTTATGAATTTATACTTAATAGCTCTGGTGTATTATATTGAACACAGTTCTATTAACACCAGAAAAACATTTATTTGTGTGTGTGCGTACCTGCGTGTATACCTATATATATATATATATATATATATATATATATATATCCGCAGACAGAACTGATACGCTGTATCACAGTTCATCAGTATGGTTAGAGATCAGATTGCTTTTAACCCAGGATTGAAACCCGACCGGATTAGCGTCAGTCGGCGATTCTACCTCTGAACTATGGGCGCTCGGTAGAAGAAGGCAGACTTTTTAGCGTTTATATTATCATTATACACGCCTAATAGCTGAGAGTGTACTAATTCATTGCTGAATGAACGATGCGTATATGCTAGAGTAGCTACTGTTTTTCAAAGCCTACTATTCTCCCAGAGTGCTCAACCAGAGCGTAAATAGTCATCCGCAGACAAATCTGTTTCGCTGTATCACAGTGCATCAGTATGGTTAGACATCCTGTCCAGAATTGAAACCTGATCGAATTGGCGTCAGTCGGCGATACTACCTCTGAGCTATGGGCGCACGGTATATATATATATATATATATATATATATATATATATATATAGTAATTACAATACCAATAGTAACAGAACCTACTCTACCAAAATTAGTACTAATTAAACTATAATTTAGATCGTCTTGAACAACCCACCGAGGACGAACTCGGAAGGAAAAGAAGGGGAAGTGAAAAAAAAAAACAAACGAAGTCCATGAACAAAAAGTCAAATACTCGTAAGAAAGAAAAAAACCCTAAGACGAAAATCCTAACACTAAAGCGCTCAATACGAAAGTAGAGCAACAAAGACAGAAAATCTAAGCAGGAGCCAACAGACCTACCTAGGTTTCACCCTACGGCTCGTCAGGGTAAATTGGCTTTTCTGTCTTTAAATATATATATATATATATATATATATATATATATATATATATATATATATATATATTAACACTAATGGATTTATATCTTTGTCTTGTATTTTTAAATGTCTGCAAATTCCTATGTTTGTGTATATAATTTCTTCATTTAAAAAATGCCAAAGGATTTAGTTTTATACAATGTTACGAACAAATATATCGACAATTTATTTCCGACCAAAATTTGAAATTTTTATTTTTTTGCAGCTTCTTTTGTCTTCTGTTGTCTCCACCACCACTTTTCTCACTTTCTTCCGCCTCTGTGCATTTTCTCACTGTTTTCGTTTTGTTAAGCGAGTCGTCGTGTGACCGATATGTGTATGTACCTATATTTTACTTTTTACCTAAATTTGCGGTCTATTTCTCTCTGAGCCAATTTTTCTTTGGCTTCCTCCTCTCGTTTTTTTACTTTCCTTCTCTCTTGCTTTCCTCTTGTTTTTTATTTCCTCTGTGCCCTTCTCTTTTCTCTCTTTTTTCCACTTTTTTTATTTCTCTTTTTGTTTTCTCATTTTTCCTATCCTCTTTACCTCGTAAGAAAAAAAATTTCCAATAATAAAAGGAAGTGAATTTTCATAAATATTTTTTTAAATCATCTCACCCCAAGCAAGGCATTCCACTGCCACTATTGCGCATGGGGCTACATAGGGGAAGGTAAAGAGAAGGAGTGGTTAGACATAGGGAATGTCAGGAGGAAGGTGACAGATGAGTAAGGATACCGAGGATGAGGGTTGGGCAGATGGGAAGAGTGTTTGATAGAATGGGAGCAGGTTAGTGTGTTAGGAGGTGTCTGTTGACCTTACATTTAAACTCCTGGAGATTGTAGTCGTCGGGGAAGCAATCGTGTGGAAGAGAATTCCACAGTCGGGAAGTGCGAGGAAAGAAACTGTGGAGTAGAAGTTGCGGTTGCATTTTATCGGTTTCACTGTAAAAGGGTGGGATCTAGTTGCTAATCTAGTATCTCGTTCAAATTCGTATTTAGGGGGCACCAGTGATCTAAGTTCATCGGAGTAGAAGCCGTGAAAGTATTTATAGAAGAGACACAGGGAAGCCACGTCGCGCCGGTGGGAGAGAGAGTGCAGGCGGTCTGCCAAGTCGGTATCTATCACATTACAGACCCTCCTCTGAACCTTATCGAGAAGCCCGAGGAGAATAGCAGGGGCACCCGACCAGATATGGCAGCAGTATTCAATGCACGGGCGGATGGTAGATTTATATATGTGCAGGATAGATTTAGACAGAAAAAACTCCCGGGCCCTACACAGAGAACCGACTTTCATAGCAGCGGATTTAGCAATGGATTCGATATAGTCATTCCATTTGAGGTCCGCTGAAAGTGTGAGACCAAGGAGGTGTAGTGTTTTACTCTCTGGGAGGCAAGCCTATTAAATATTCTTTTAAAAAATAACATTCATTACCATCATTATTAACTACCTGATGATACATTGTTCTTTCAATGTCGAAACAAAATGTGCTGTTTTGTAGTAGATTACATTTTGCACATGTTCTTAAGTATAATTTATAATATATATATATATATATATATATATATATATATATAAAGAGTGCTCAAAACAGAGTAAATCAAATAATATTTATTTAAAATTTATAACATAAGTATGTTATTGTTATAACATCACTACAAAATAGCTATTTTGTTTCAACACTTCTTGTGTCTTGTCACGTGATGATGAACCTGTTCGCCGGTGGGATGGAAAAGGTTTTTCCCTCTTGTTTATTTCGAGAAAATGGTTTATGAATTGTAATTTGTAGGGTAGGAGGAAGAAAAGAATGAAGTAATTATTAATTTATTCCAAAAAAGTTTTAATTAGTATAAGTCCGAGTACCCACTGGTTGTAACTACGTTTTCATATTACCCTACCTTTGAAAAAATACACTTTCCAAACAACCACAGAGTTCATTTCTAGTTAAGTTAATTTATTCAAATATATATTCAGAGTAACTTATTTGGAGAGTCGAATCGGTTACACACAAAAGTTTTTGACCATGCGATATTTAGCTGATATTCTAATATATTAAAGCGAGTGAGGAGATCGTAGAATTCAGAATCTAGAAACACGCGTTATGGTCAATTAGCCGGCTAGAATAGCAAAAGGATATAAAGGAAAAAGAAAAACAAGAGAAAAACAATTTAAACGAGAAATTTAAACATTTAAACACTCAAAAAATTCAAATTAGAAAACAAAAACAAAACAAAAGATAGATTATATGAAGTACTTACTTCTGGGAAAAGACAAAGAAAAAAGAAAGAAAAAAGAAAAAAGAAAAAAGGAAGAAAGAAAGAAAGAAAGAAAGAAAGAAGGAAAGAAAGAAGAAAATAATTTAAATGACCAATTCAGACAAGAATTAAAAATGGCACAGACCTACTTCTAAAAAATATTCAAAACAGCCTTCCAGTTAAATCTATTTCTTCGAATGTATTTTCAGAATAACTTATTTCGAGAGTTTATTCACTATTTTCAGCTATATGGTAAATAGTAGGGTAGACTGTGCGCCTTAAACTTGAGTGACACTTTGTCAAGGGGAAGAGTATTTTGAATTCAAAGCTTGAGAAAAAACAACAGGAAATCGCTCCACTGCCTTTCCCAAACATTTATGGTATTTTATGAATACTAAAGAAACAGATTTTTTTTCATAGCGATCGAAAATATCATGAAAAGAACAGAATGTAATTAGAGAAATATTATAAACGTTATATATGACTGCACTTTATCCTTTTAAACAAACTGAAAAAATATATTTTTAAAAATTTAGCACGGATTGGTTTTCTTTAAGCAGACGAGAACTGCCTAATATAAAAAGTCACGTATGCGAAAATATTCGCGCCTGTTTGAAGTGCGTTATTCAGGATGAAAAAATGCGGACATTTATTAACTAGTAGCCATCTTTTCCATACGTCCAACTTGTCTTTGGCAAAATAGATTATTCTCTTTACTTAACGATTGCATATCTAAAGAAAGCTGTGAAAGAAACGAACAATAATAACAGAACGAATCATTTCGAGGGTCTTCTGTATTGACCATGATTTATTTGGAAAGTTCAGAAGGAGAGTGAAAATGGATTTACTCCTGTGGGTGAAGTTCTATGACTATGTAAGTCATATAATTTATTCATTGTATTTCTGTCCAGATTAAATATGTTTTCTTGCCTCTTGTAGGTGTAATGGATTGCTGATAATAACGACGTGATAGGCAAAGATATACACGATCTTAACGGCTAAACCGGCGAAAGAAGACAGCGCCAGTCGGGTTGACGTAAACCAAGGTGGGGCCTTCACAAACGGATGTAACCATGTTTGCCAGATCTTAACTTCCTCAATCCTCTTCGAGTCGTAAGGGAAGCCCTTCTGGCTAATTGTGTTTTTTTTTTCTTTGTCACGCAGATTTGCCCATTGACATCAAATACATGCGAATTGCCTCGTCAAACATTTGTTTTAAGTTAAATTTAAAATAGAAATTCATTTAACATTATAAAGACATTAATTGTTTAGAAATTATTGCAAGCATTATTGATAGAATCACAATATTATATAGATTATTGTATTCATTACTGGTAATAATTTTACTATAGAAATGTATTGACAATTATTTTATGGGAAAAACTTTGGAAATCCCAAAGAAAGAAATTGTCATTGATATAACGAATCTAATGTAGGACTAATTTTTATTCATTCAAAATATTTTTAAAATGTAGAAAGACGTGTACCTGTGTTTTACAGATTGTGCAAAGGCGTTTAGCAAAATGCGTCACAAAGGTCTGTTAGAACTGCACAGCAACCTGAACATTTCTTAAAAGGACATTAGAATAACTCAGAATCTATACTGGTCTCAAAACGCCTACATACAGATAGAAAATTAGTTTAGCAGATATACAAAAATAGAAAGGGGTTTAAGACAAGGATGTGTTTTCTTGTACGACTGATTCGACCTATACAGTGATTCATTTCTGAGAAAATTAAATGTCCTGCCGGGATTGGTTATGGATGACCACAATTAAAAAAACAAAAACATATACAGTGGCAATAAGAGACTCGAGAAGAAAAATGTAAAAGATCCTCGAGAACGTAGTGAAGGAAAGCGAAATGAAAGAAGTAAACATAAATTTCAAAAAGACAAAATGCATGGTTATTAGCAAATGAATGAGCCCAAAATGCAAATTACAAAACAGAGATACTAAAATAAGCCAAGTACAAAACTTTAAAATATTTGGGAAGTGTTCTAACAGAGGGCGGAAAACGCAACACTGACATCTGAAAACGCATTTGGATAGCCAAAGATGCTTTCAATAAGCTAAGTAGAGTATTCAGAAACATTTAAGGCTTACAGCCATAACACGGTGAAACACCGGTTTTCATACGATCACCGTCGTTAAAAAATGTCCAGCCTGGTTGCTAGCTAGATGGCTGACCACTTGGGATTACCAGGTGCTGTATGATTGGAAGTGTACGTGGTGTAATAGATAATGGCTTGGAATTAGCAATCGAGGATCTTAGTTTTAACTCCAGTCGGTTCCATTATATTCACTTACGCGTAGTTTCCACTGGGAAAGGGATGAATTCATTTCTTCTTCTTCTTCTTCTTCTTCTTCTTCTTCTTCTTCTTCTTCTTCTCCTCCTCCTCCTTCTTCTTCTTCTTCTTCTTGAAATCATTATTATCTAAGATACATTATTATCATTATTATCTAAGATACAATCAGTCAGCACATTTATTTTGATTTAATATGAAGAGTAAACATTCTGTATTTTATGTTCGAAAGTGTTGCAGAGTGATCGTTCTTGAAATTTTGACTATCAAAGTCGCTAGAGGGCTCATCATTGGCTGGGCACTCAACACCATTTGCGATAATGGCGTGGTTTGTTTTATTTTTAGTTACAAAATTAAGGAAGGGCTGTAGGTAAGAGAATAAAGACATTATTTTTTCACCACAACAAAGAAAAATCATATTTTTTCTCAATTTTAAAAGCGTAACAAGCAATAACGGGCCATGCAAAAGATGTATCTGTGCTTTTTTGCATTATGCGTAATAAAAACAAAAATTAAATGAACCGTTGCCACTGATGTTGAAACATTGTACACATTGCTGAAGATCTGAAACATATTAAAACTTTTGATTTTGAAACCATAAACCAGAACTTTTTTCTCCAAACAAGCATAATGATTTGCAAGTAAATTCTTTTCAAATTCTGTTCTTGACTGATCTAGAGTTCCTTTCTATTTAGAACTGAGTCTCTTCTGAGTGATGTGTATATAATTCCATCCATGGTTTCTGCTCTTACCTTTAAACTCGATCATCAAAAAGCATGTCGACTGTAAGGTGACCCTGCAATAGTCCTGAAGAAATGCGTTCCTGAACTGGTTCTTGTTTTCCCTAAACACTACAATAAATGCCTTGATACTTCATGCCTTCCAGCTTGTTGGAAATGCTTTTCTGTAGTATTTAAGAATCAGGCAAACTGTCGATTCCTTCTAACTATCGGTCGATTAGCCTTTTACTCTTTTTGGCAAAATATTAGTCTCTAATTAATTCTGAGGTGGTCAGGCATCTCACATAGCTGGGTCTTTTTTCAGATAAGTAATATGGTTTTCGCTACTTTAGATAAATTACTAAGATATTAACGGTTAATGATGAAAGAGTCTATCAAGATAAGAATGTTGAAACTTAGGCTGTTATTTCTGATTACCTTGAAGGCATTTAACAGGGTTTCACATACTTGTCTTCTTCACAATTTGAATGGTCATGATACTTATGGACGAATTTTTAATTTATTCAGTCTTTCTTGAATTGCAACCTTTCTAGATCTTTTGCATTAATGCAGGTGTGCCACAGGGCTCAATTCTTGGACTTATGTTGTTGCAGCTAATCACAACAATTACTCAAATTCTGTTGTTAACTGGGACAAGGAATGACTTGTTAATTTTAGCGTCTCCAAAACAAAACTGATCTAACCTCGAGATAAGTGACTCATTGTATTTAGAAAAGTTGGTCCCAGTGTGGTGCTCGAATTTTTTTCTCGCTTGAATCTGTTACATATCTAACAAGTCTATCATTCTTTCTTGTTTTGAATATTCCTGCCACATATGATCTGGTGCTTCTGGTACATTTAGAGATCCTTGATAAAATCCAAAGACAAATCTGCAATGCTATTGGTCTTCAACTGGTATCTCGGCTTCAGTCACCGTCTCACGTTGCCAAAACATAGCTTCTTTTTCTTTAAATAATTTTATGATAATTGTTCTGATTATCTTTTTCCCTATGGTACCTAGGCTTTATCAATTTAAGTACAACTTTAGATTGATGGTAAGGTTTTGATTATTTGATAGTTAAAATGGCTAGATATAACCGTAAGTTCTATGCAAACAGTTTCTTCTATCGCACCATTCATTTGTGAATCGCTTTTTTAGGCTTCTTACTTCCCAGTTAACTTTGATCTTCAAAAATTTAAATGACATGTAAATCGCTATCTTTTATTTTCTTATTTATTTTTTTAGTGTACTCTCTTTTTAATAGTATATTTTTATACACTCTAACACTCAGTAACCCCCTTGCGTCTTAGTAACTTTATTGCCTTGTTTGATGTGAAACGATTAAAATTACCTGAATAAGAATAAACGATGTGATCTTAAATAAACGCGAAAGACTTTTAACTACGTGATGTTCGGGATATGTTTATATGAATTTGTATCAAATATATATCAATTATGGATTGGAATTCCGCAGAATGATATCACAAGGAAGAAATAGGAAACGTTTATAAAACCAGCCTATTTGGCTTTTATTAAACCTTCATCGGAGAATTAATTGTGGTATTTTTTATTTTTATACTTTTTCAATTGTATCTGTCTTGTCATGCACTTTTCGAGTAGATAATTCATGTACGTGTATCATAATTCTAGTTTGCATAGATAGATAGATAGATAGATAGATAGATAGATAGATAGATAGATATGAACAGGTTAAGATAGATAGATAGATAGATAGATAGATAGATAGATAGATAGATAGATAGATAGATATGAACAGGAAAAGATAGATAGATAGATAGATAGATAGATAGATAGATAGATAGATAGATAGATATTTTTTATTTTTATGCTTTTTCAATTGCATCTGTCTTGTCAAGCACTGTTCGAGTAGATAATTCATGTATGTGTATCATAATTCTAGTTTGCATAGATAGATAGATAGATAGATAGATAGATAGGAACAGGAAAAGATAGATAGATAGATAGATAGATAGATAGATAGATAGATAGATAGATAGATAGGATAGGAAAAGATAGATAGATAGATAGATAGATAGATAGATATGAACAGGTTAAGATAGATAGATAGATAGATAGATAGATAGATAGATAGATAGATAGATAGATATGATAGATAGATAGATAGATAGATAGATAGATAGATAGATAGATAGATAGATAGATATGAATTAGATAGATAGATAGATAGATAGATAGATAGATAGATAGATAGATAGATAGATAGATAGATAGATAGAAGCTGCTCGAGTGGGAATTACCAATAAAATACGAAATAAATGAGGATGGTTTACTACAGTGTGCGTAGCATGGCGGGCCTTAGTCATGAAGAATTTGTGGAACTAAAGAATTTAGTTTATCTAAGGAATGTAGTTTTTCCATCCCCGTCAAATTGGATGCCCAATCTGAAATAAATTATAAATAACGTTAGACAACAGTTTCACAAGACGACCAAACTTAATAAGAAGCAAAAATTCTAAAAAAGATCATTCGCAGAACATCATCGTTAAACGAACGAATATATATAACAACTTAAATGAGCTCAAAACCTTCTAAAACAGAAACACTGACCTGGAATGGGAATGAAAGGGATGACATATAAATTGAAACCAGTATGCGGAATTAATAAATGCTATACACTTCAGATACCTCACGGTATGAATCACTTATTACACATTTAATATAAGGGATAAAAAAATTCAACAGAGAATAGGTCATTTTGTCCAACATCGCAAGATGCTACAAAAACGAAAACATGAACATAAGAACTTGAATCCTTAAATGGCCTCATCAGATTGAGACATTCATATGGACGTCATGTATCTCGTCCAACTCGTTCAGAAATTCTAGACTCCCAACTCTATACAACCGTTTTCTCGGAATAACGATTTAAAAATAGCTTCCAAAGGATGAAGCCTGTGGGTCTTAGCGAAGACTATCACTCAGGATGCGGAATTTATAATTGGAGTATAGATCAGCTATTACAAATTTAGTATAGGGGATAAATAAATTTAACAGAGAATAAGATGTGTTAAATTTTGTGACCTTATTTAAAAGCGAAGATGTGGAACATGTGTTCATTCGTGTCTACTTAGAACTCAATCTCAAATTTCAGTAGCGATAAAAAGCCGTTTCACAAGATCACCAGAGTTACTAAGAAGCAAAAAATGACACGAAACATTCTTGAAGATTATTCGCAGAACATGAGAGAAAACAATGAAAAAAAAAAAAAATGAATATATGTAGCAACCTAATAATTAAAGTTCATGTCCAGTAAAAATCTTTTCAGTATTCTATATAAATATTAAATCAATAATATTTTTATGTAAATTTACAATTTTATTATGTGATTTTGGGCGCTGGCCTTTTTGTAATATATTGTTTTTTTTTCTTATATTTTCTTTTTCTTTGTCTTTGTTTTATATGCACCATAGACAAAGTGTAAATAAATGTTTAAGGATATTTGCTGCAATTTTGATTACGATGGAATCAACAGAATTATGAAAATATAATTTTTATTCTTTAGGTCTCTATTATTGTGCACTTGTGTATGTCATCTCGTGTCAGGGAGCGGCTTCGCTTAGTTTTCGAGCAAGCGGGCACAAATCTGGTGAAAACCTGGCTACTCCCCGGAGATTTCACTTCCCGTGTCAACTTGATGCAGAGGTCGCCGAACTGGCAATATTTGTTTAAGCGTGATGGGCTCCGGCATTAAATCCGCCCATGTCTCACATTAGTTCTCGTGAAGAGGCAAATCTATCTTATTCTTTGGATTAGTAACCTTTGGGGGACACGGATATTAATGAACGTTATTTTCGCCACAAAGTTCATAACACATTCCAGGCAATGGTAACTATTTCAGCCGTGTAGAGATCGTGTGCATTATGTTAGCTCTTGTTTGGCAAGTTTAAAAATGGTGACTTGTCTTTCTGATAAGAATGACTTTTTTTTGTTTTTGTTTTTTTACAGCATCTGTTATAGAAAATTTTTGTCAAAGTATGGAATTTTGTAAAATGTCACAATGCTTCATATTTAACTGCAGATAAACATCTCAAGCTAAATAAAAAGACATTTAGGCGTTGCGTTTCTATTTCCTATAAATTTTCATCAGGAAATCGAACGAAACATGCAATCATTTGCGACAGTTTGCTAACCAGGAAATAAAACTTGTATATTCTGCACTAGATTATTGTAGAAGAGAAGAAACAGGTACACTACCAATTTCGATCAATAATTCCTTACCTTAAAATAATTATTAACTGAGATCATAGCCTTTTATATTGACAAGAAAGAAAGGAACGTTTTAAGAAAAGTTGGTTGTATAAAATAAAGGATATTTTCATCATCAGACTACGAAGTTGTGCCCGCTTGCTTGAAAACAAAGCAAAGCCGGTCCCTGACACGAGGTGACATACACAAGTGTTCAATAATAGAGAACGAAAGAATAAAAATTATATTTTCATAATTCTGTTGATTCCATCGTAATAAAAATTGCAGCAATTATCCTTAAACATTTCTTTATAATTTATCTATGGTGCATATGAAACAAAGACAAAGAAAATATAAGAAAAACAAAAAATAATGTATTACAAAAGTCCCAGCACCCAAAATCACATAATAAAATTGCAAATATACATAATAATACTATTGATGGATATATAAATAGAAAATGCAAAATTTGATTATCCCCTGGCCAAAACTGAAACCAGGATGTTCTACCCCGAATTTTTTCCTGTGGTTTAAGCAAAACAAACACACTTGAGCAGATACCAGTGATACACCTAAAGATATATTATTGCGAGCAAAAGTGTGTGTACTTTTTTTTTAACTCATGCCCGTATTAATATAAAGAAAGCAGCTTATGTTAACCTAACCGCGAAATGTATAACGAGTATCTGCGAATTCACATTCAAAGAAAGCTCTGCAATATAATCGATCCTGACCAGGCATATCGACTTCAGTCACTTTCTCATCGACGTGATCTGGTTTCCCTCTGTTTTTTCTGCAAAAAATTTCAAGGCAACTGTTCTTGTTTCCCGGTCACATGAATTTAAGCCTGCTACTAGATTGACAACTAATTATCACTGTTTTACTGTTGAACTAGCTAAATGCAATCACTTCTTTATATTTATCACACTTCTCACCCGAATAACTTCCTTCCAACTTTTAGCTTCTCTGATAATTACAATCTTGAAAAATTTAAATGCAACATCAATTCCCATCTTCTGTCATTTTGAAACCTGTTTCATTTTTATCTTTTCCTTAAGACTCCTCACTAAAGTCGTCTCATTCTCTTTCATTTTTTGTAACTTTCTGTCCTCTATGGTCGTTATTGTCTTGCTTGGGGTGATAGGATTTTTGCAAAAGAATATTCAGAGTTCTTCTTCTTCTTCTTCTTCTTCTTCTTCTTCTTCTTCTTCTTCTTCTATCTGACTTGTACTTTCAGGAAGTAAGCGATCATTGTTTTCTATGTCTCCCCATCCCTGGTGGCTCTTAGCACGCTTTCTCCTGTTACACCACGCAACCCCCGTTCTGTAATCCACCTACACAGGCTCTTCAAATATGTTATCCATTGCTTTCCTCTGTCTCTTTTTCCCTCTATTCGGCCTGTTATTATCAGGTTCTTCAAGCTCTCCTTCCTCATTTCATGTCCCAGGAGCTTTAGTTGTCTCTTCCTGATGCTCAATATTAATTTTCTTTTTGTTTCCATCCTTTCCAAAACCTCATCATTGCTCACACGCTGGGTCCATAATATCCGCAGCATCCTTCTGTAGAATATTGAGAGTTACTAGATCTAGAAATGATAATTGATAACGGAAAAGCAGAAAAATATTCGATATGTGGAGCGAATATGTATTCACGGCGCAAGAGTGAAACCTAAGATGGAAAATACGGAAGGCTGAGAAATACTAGAAGATGAAGTAAGATCACCACCAGAGAAGATGAACAGTAACAAAGCAGCAGAGACTAATGTGATCGTAACAGAAATTCTATCAGCTTTCGGCACCGACAAGATCACAGAAGTAATAAACAAAATATACAACGGTGGCCATATAGCGGAGGAACCGCACTAAATCTATCTTCGTAAGATTGCTTAAGAGATCAGGTGCGAACACCATAGGTCAATCAGTTTAATGAGTCAGATGGCCAAACTAATAGCACAAACCCTAATGAATATAGCATGAAGTTGAATTAGATCGAAAATAAGTGCGGCTTTGTCAAGGACAACGGCATTTCTTTCACTTTTTTTTTGCACTTTCTCATGTTCATATAACACTTTACATTGAGTGGCTCTTGGTTTTTTTATTGGGTTAACATTCGTAAAAAACGCAATAGCTGAAATCCTTTATACATATAATGAGAAAGTTAGGCTTGGAAAATTTAACCTTCCCAGGGTATACTAAGGGCAAGAAAGGGAAAGTGTATAGGTTCAGAACTGGTCTGAACTGGTCTAAACTGGTCTTATTTTGGTCATTGTCTCTCCGCAGCCAAAAGGCCGAGGCGCAACGTCGAAGTATTATTTACTCTTCTCCCCCACTTGAGAGAGATATGACACAAGGTCTTTTTTAATGTGGGGATCCTGAGCGCGTACGCCCAGGTACTGGTCAAATATTACCTATCCACCGCAGTGGATAGGTTCAGCACTGGTCTGAACTGGTCTTATTTTGGACATTTTGGCGAGTTTGCGTGAATGGATGGCGGAAAGTGTGCTGTTCATTAGTAAATGGAGTAAAACTGCTAAGGGCCACAAAGGATACGAATTTGTGGAGAGCCATGTTGTCTATATCCTAAAGAGACGCTGTACATAGAATTAGTAGTATATTAATGATACCAAAAATCAGCTGCTTAGGTCTGAATCCAGGAGAAATTACCATGAAAACGTAAATTTTAGTTAACCATTGACGCCAAAATTCTGCTGCGAACTTGAATGGATAAATTACCATCTTATAAGAAAATGACGACATAAGAACGCATTCAGAAAAACATCGACATGAGAAAATAAAGTCGTTATACTAAGATGGTTTTACTTTATCTTTGTATAACGATTTTATTTTCTCATGTGTATGTTATTCTGAATGTGTTCTTATGTCGTCATCTCATTAAACATAACGCCTTCATATCATTTTCATCACCAGAATATAATCCTCGTGTCAAGACATTCATAAGTAGGAAGCTGTCAAAATAGGTCGCTCAATTTTCTTTCCATCAGGATTCCTAAAAGATTATTAACGAGAACCTGTATATTTTTTTCTATAAAGAAGGGTGTTGACGAGTTCTTGGCCCAAACTTGAAATCACTGCCCGTTTTTTACTTCTTACATTTTTTACTATAAAGCTATTGAAGAGTTCTCGGCTCGAACAAGAAGCCATTGCCAACAGATTTCTTTTACGCTAGTTTACTATCAGGGGGCCGGATGTGCGTTGTCGTGTAGTAGATATCGTCTCAGAACAAAGAGCCGGGTTCGAATTCCAATCGAATTCGTTTCATTCACTTGCGCACAAATACCCTTGGAAAAGATATTAAACCGTCGCTTCTCCTTACTGCTATGAGCTAAAGAGCAGAGCAAATGGGTTCTATAGCCTTGGTTGGCAACCAGTCTACCGCAGAAAGTGATGTCAACCTACTGTAGGAAAAACGTGTGCCCCGTCTCTTTTGAGGCAAGCGTGTTATCACGTATGGCATTTAACTAACTGACTATCAATGAATGAGTGTGTGGGTGGGGTAACGGATATTAGCTCGTAAAGTGGACTCGACGTGACTCGTTCAAATTATGGGATAGTTGGTTACATTCATTTTCGCGCCAAATACATAAACCATAAATGTCGGACCATCTGACTCATCTTACACTTTATGGAACAGACTCGCTCATTGGATGATTATCTTTTTAATTTTATTCTCATTATATTCCCTTTCTACATCTCTTCACACCCCACACTTCATTCCTTATTACGATTTCAAAAATAGCACTTAACCTTGGCTAGCTTGTGAGTTTTATTTAAAAATGGTTTACATATTAAAATATTATCAATTCAAGAACACAAACAAAAATAAATGCTGAAATCTCACAAATCAACTTGGTTTCAAAGATGATAATTATTTGCTTCTGTCTGAATAGTAAGTTAGATCGGTTCGGTATGGTCAAATTGGAAAATAATCTAAAAAAAAATGAGCTACTTTCTTTTGTTAACTGGGACAAGGAATAGCTTGTTAATTTAAACGCTTCAAAAACAAAACTGCTCTATTTTAATCGTCTGAGAGAAACACTTCTGACTTCCATCCGCGGTGAACATTTGTTTACCGAACATTTGCGTCCCGGACAACTGCGTACCAGACAATTGAGTACCAGGACATTTGAATCCCGAGACAAATGCGTCTCTGGATAATTGCCTATCTTTGGTAATTTTTTGAAGTTACCATGTTTTCTTAAGAGTTACTAATTGCGAACCAAATTTCAATTATTTTATAAAAGCAAAAAGACAGTTAACACAACAACTATTTTATCAAAAATAAAATAGCGAATAAGAGAATCATGTCGCTATTAGATAATTATGCTCCTGAAAACAAGATACATTTCTTATAAAGCATCGCCCACAACATACGTTTTTAAAAACTGTTTATCTGCCGTTGTATTTATACCAAAAATAAACTTGCATTTTTTTAAAAATTTTATTCTTTTATTCATTTTTTAAAAAATTGCGATTACTACCTATACTTTTTTCATAACTTATGATAATTGCCTTAATTGGCTTAAAAAATAAGTATTTTCGGCATTTACTCAGATTAACAAAATAATTACCCTCCACAAAAAATAATTAATTTTTTTATCCGATGAAAATAATGTCTGTTGTGGTTATTACTCTTTTTATGCACGTCTGTTTTTTATTTTATCTTTGTTTTTGTTTTTTTGTTGTGTTTTTTTTTTTGTTTTTTTTTTCAGCACTAAAAACAGAAAGTATGTTTGTCAGAAAAAGAAAATGTCGAAGATGCGAATTTCGAATTGGAAATGTCAACATCAAACAAGTGCAGAAGTTAAAATATCTGGAATGTGTTTTAACAGAGGATGGAATGTGCTGTGTGTGTTTTTAGTGGATGAAATCGGAACGCTCAGAGGAATAGCATAGATGCCTTCCAAATGCTAAGCAAAGAACTAAGAAACAGGAATCTTTCATTTAATACAAAGAAAAGAGTGCTGAACTGCTTTGTAATATCAATCCACTTGTATATTAGTGAATACTGGACCTTGTCTTCACGGAGAAAAAGAAAACTGGAGGCAACAGAAATGTAGTTATACAGAAGGATGTTGAGAATTCCATGGATAGAGACCATAAGCTACAAAGAAGTCTTAAGGAAGTATAAAAAGGAGGCTTATAATCAGAAATAAAAAAGGTACAGCTAAATTTTAAAAAAATATGAGGAAGTAAGGAAATACTCACATGGCCTATCGATGACAGGAGGGACAAGAGAAGGTAGTGGACAGCCTACCTGACAAGCTTGTGGAAATGAAAGCGAAAGAGTGAATGAGTTTTAGGTTAGGCAATGGTCTAAACGTTAGTATGTGTTACAAGAGATGGGAGGTGGTGGAGAAACATAATCGCCCTCTCCAGGAGTTTTCGAGAGAGTGTAAAAAATATATGTTTATAATTCAACTTTATTTCTTATTATTTTAAACATTATATTGGGTAAAACATCACCGTTTTTTAACAGAGTTAATATATATATATCAGCATGTGCATTAGAAAGTCTTTAAAATCTATTAATTCATTCGAAATTACTTTGTTTATGATCTTCCATGTCCTTAAAAGACACAGCGCGTAGAAAAAATTATTCGTAACATTGAAAAGTCGACCATTAAAAATAATCAACACAAAATGTTTGTCTATTTTAGTATTATTTACTTTGTAGATGTCATTCAAATTTAGTCATACAGTGACATTGAAAGAGAGAGAAAGAGTGAGAGAGAGAGAGAGAGAGAGAGAGAGAAGGAAATTCCTCTGATGAAGCTGCAAATAAAAAGTATTATTGACAAATATACTGGACAGCTCAGCTCATTTCCAGCAATGCGTGGTACACGGTTAATTTAATTCTCGACAACACCTGTAACACAGACGATTCCATATACTTCCTTTTTAATAAGCAGAGAAGTTTTTAAGCTTTTTCGCCTTGAAGCAAAGAGAGTCGCAAGGCGTGGAAAATATGCTGGCTTCACTACAAAGGAGCACTGAAAGATTTTCGGCTCGACTCAGTTTGAAAAGTATGACAAAAAGATCAAATATCAGCATTTTATTTTGGTGTTCTCTTTTTCAAAAATTATTTCACCCCAAGCAAGGTAACACTGCCACTAAACCTTGGGGTGTTATACATAGAGTGAAGTGAAAACGAAAGAGAACACCGAAAATGATCAGGTTCGGTGAGAGGACAAAATGGAATGGAGTTCAAGAAAGCAGAAGATGGCGATTGACGTTGCATTTATATTTTTGAAGATTTTAGTTATCTGGGAAAAAAGAAATCAAGAGGGAGTTCCACAGGTGGGAAGTGCGAGAAAAGATAGTTTTATACTAGACGTGATGGTTGCATCTAGCTAGTTTCACAGTAAAACACTGATACCTTGATATCAATCTAATAATCAGTTAAGTGTCATACGTGATACACGCTTTTGGCGATCATGTCTCGAAAGAGACATGACTGACTGGACAGAAGATTATCCGGCAGTAAGTTACCATTGCTTTCTGCATTAGACTGGTTGCCAGCCAAGGCTATAGAACCCAATCTGTTCTGCTATTTAACCCATAACTGAAGGTAAGTGACAGATTAATACCTTTCACAAGGTTATTTGCGCGTTAGTGAATGGAAGCAATTCAACTGGACTTCGACCTCGGCTCCCCGATTTGTCGTTCTGAGCCGATATTCACTGCATCACAACGTATATTCGCCAATCTAATACCTTTTTTTACTGGTGTTTCGAGTACATGAAATTATGCGTGCCAATCAAATAGCAAGCTTTAATTCATGTAGTCGAAGCACCAGGAAAAAAAAGTCTCATCAAAGCAGTTCCATTGAAAATGTTTGTAGAAAAGATAAAAGAAATCTATGTTACGCCGATAAGGGACAATAACAGAGATGCTGATCAGCATCTATTATATTGCAGATCCTTTTTGTCCTACATTTCTCGGTTAGCTTGATGTATGTCACTTTCTTTATGTCTATACGAGTTTAAGTAAAAAAAAATATCTGAACTTTTGCAATAACAGACATTTAAGTTTGTCACACTGTCTTCTGCTGATAGTTGTTATTGTGGTTGACATATGATCGAAGTTTTAGCTTGATCGTGCCAGTTTTCTTGTTTATGTTACACTGTAAATGTGGCCGCTCTGCTAGCTGTGGGATCCAAGGAGAAACAAAAAGCAGTTATCCGAATCTGCAGAGAAACTGCTGGCTCATCAATGACAGCACGCCAGTTCGCCATTACCATCTTGTTGGTTCTTCTCGTCAGTGATAGGATATTGACGGGTGTCCTGCTCCTTTTCTTGCGTCATGTTTATCCGGCTACTTTTAAACTTTTCGGTCCACTTATACACACCTCTACATAATAGTGCACTGAGATGCACCGTATTGGGTTAAAAGCTTCCGATTAATTTCAGCAGCTGACACACCTTCCTTCCAATCGAATCATTGCTCTTTGTTACTCCTAGGTGGGAAGAAACATTTGGATAGAGAAAACTACCTTCCAAAAGCTATAATTTATTAAGGAACAAGAAAATTTGATTAGAAACACAGCAAATAGTAGGGTCCTGTTATATCAGTTCTCCGATATGGAATTGAATGTTGGGTAATCTTCTCACAAAAGAATAGATACTGAAAGGTTCTCGGCTCAACTCAACTTTCTACACATAACAGACTCTACTGGGTGATATAGGCTTAACACCTTTTTCTGATCTGATTACAATAAATATCTCTTTAGCTTTTTACGCAAATACCACTGCGGATATCCATTGCTTTTACCCTCAATTAGTGGTTAACAGCAGGTAGACGGGGTTTCATAACCTAAATTGGTAACCAGTCTAGTTAAAAAACAATTAGAAATTAAAAAATGGTTGGGCGTGGAGCTAACAGCCCAAACCTTAAAGACCTATAGCTACAGAAGCTACAGCAGCAATACCTAACGTGGTAAATTTCCGACACATCTTTATATCAGAATATACAGGAGCTGCAAACTGTTAAATATATATTTATAGAAAGTATAGAAGTGTTTCTAATTTGAGAATGAACTCCTAAGACCTTTCCAGAAAATGTATAAAGTTTTGTCTGGTCTCCTTTTGATTATCAATTGTGAACTATTTTTTTTAGAGGAATAATAAAGAAATAGAAAGAAGATATAATTTCTTTACTTGATTTGTAAAGAATGAATTTTACTTATATCTATTTTGGTAGCATTCGAATTAAATATTTCATTAATTTATCGAAAACAAAAGCAGCAACAAAAGACGCTTTGTTTTATTTACACAATCATATTACCTTTCATTATATATAAACTTATTTATAAATGGAACTTTGTCTGTGTGTGTGTGTGTGTGTGTGTGTGTGTGTGTGTGTGTGTGTGTGTGTGTCCGTTACCTATAAACTCCGAAACGGCTGAACCGATTTTTTTGAAAATTTACACAGTTGTACTATAAGTATCTGCGAGTGTTCTTAGCTAGGTTTTGTGTCGAGGTACCCCCGATAAATATCGAAAATCGATAATCGAAAAATCAGGTTATAGAAAGAGTGGTCCGATTTTAATCAAATTTGATACACTCATAGATAAAGACATAACAAAGAATATTCAGAAGATTCAAGGTTGCAGTTCTTACAATAGTGCAGAAAATCGATAATATATATATATATATATATATATATATATATATATAATGCAAGATGTTTGTGTGTCAGTCTACGGTTTCGCTTTAACTGGAAATAACTATTGCTTTTTAGTCTTTCGTGCAAACATCCAAAGAGTCTGAGCTCCAGGACCATGGATTAGTTTTAAAGCTTTCATTACACCCGAGTAACTTGCCTCAACCTTCCCTGAAGATCCGTTTAGGTGAAGCCTTGGTAGGTTTGTTGGCTCACTAGGTTAATTTACTTATTTTGCTCTGCTTACGTATTGAGCGCTTTTTTGTTATTGATTACTCGTCTCGGGTTTTTTCTTTGGGCTACGTACTGGCTCGGTCTAAATCGTTTTGGCTGATCTTCATGTGCTTAGCTCTTTCTTTTTTTACAACCATTTTTCCTTCCGCATATATACGCGGAGGGTTTTTCTAAACGAGTATAGTGATAAGTTTGCATTTTTATATATATATATATATATATATATATATATATATACATATATATTAGCGAGCCTAAAGATCAGAACAATGTTAAGAAAAAGTCTGAATGTGAAATAACTTTTTATTTTAAATCTTTATAGAACATTTTATCAAAGAAAAATAAAGGTTTACACAGCAAGTACTAATGAATTATGAACGCTATTTTCATTTGGATGTGATGTATCCATTATAACAGTCTAATTTTGTTAATCGTTTTGATATTTTTGATCATGTATTTTTTCAAATGTTTTATAATTATTCTTATAACTTTATCAAAATAAGTTTATTGAGTTTTAAATTTTGGAATTATATAATTTACCTTTATATCCTTTTTTCTTGATAAAATGTTCTTTGAATCTTTAAATTAAAAAGTCATTCATATTCAAATTTTTCTTAACATCTTTCAGATCTTTATGCTCGCTAATATATATATATATATATATATATATATATATATATATATATATAAGCAAATTTTCCTATATCCGTTTGCAAATATATTTTTGTTTGGTGATTTTAATTTCTATCATGCCAAGTGGCTTAAGCAGTCTGTCGCTGACCTTGCTGGCATCCAAACACTGAACTTCTCAATAACTCGATCTCTCAAGCAAGTGGTGTACTTTGCCATGCTAGTAACCCTGAAGTACAAGCTCCTTTTCTAGATCTCTTTTTTTACCTCTATCCTTGACTCGTGTCTTGCTATGCACATCTGATCACGCAGTGGGGGTCTGTTAACATTTCTTCTCTCTCCCTGACTAGCCAAAATTCTTACACCAACTGAAGATCTTACTGTTATCAAAGTGCGGATTGGGACTCCTACCTTGATTCTCTTCGTGACGTCCTTTGAAAGGAAGTTTTAAACTTCCCGATCAAGTCTGCTTTTGGACGAAAGTCGGCATCGATAAAGAAATTCCAAGTTAAATCTTGTTCATCTACATGGTTCTCACTTGCATGCTTGGCCACTATTGCCCACATGAATCACTTTTTCAGGCTGTACATGACACGTCTGATTACAATAAACATCTCTTTTTTAGTAAGAAATGCAAGCGTGATCTAAATGTCGCAAGATACTGTTTGCGGATAGAATGAAACAACATGTATTGTCTCGCAAGTTCGGTTCTAGAGATTATTGGCGGCTTTTCAAGAATGTGCTGAACAACAGCAAGCATTCAATCCCCACTCTGTTCAATCAATTTGAAGTTCAGACATCGACAGCACACAAGTTTGAATATTTTGTTCGGAAATGATCTTCTAGCTCAGCACTTAACCTGTCTGAAAACTTAAATATAAATTAATAAAATCTTGTCAGTTATTTTTAACGAAACGTGTTGTAAAGAAAGATTGCTGCCTAAATATACATTAGTATATATATATATATATATATATATATATATATCATGAACTTAATCACAGTAAGTCAACACTAATAATAACAGACTAAACATCCGAAAATAATGCTAACTTAACAGTAATTTAAACCGTCTTGTAACCCAGCGAGAACTACCTCATGGGTTAAATAAAGGGGGAGAAAAAAAAGAAACAAACAGCGCACAAGAACAAAACGTCTAGTGCCTGTTTGAAAGAAAAAACCCAAGACGAAAACCTAACAGCAAAGTGCTCGTCTTGTTTTTTTTTCTTTCAAACGGGCACTAGACGTATTGTTCTGGTTATATATATATATATATATATATATATATGTGTGTGTGTGTGTGTGTGTGTGTGTGTGTGTGTGTGTGTGTGTGTGTGTGATTTGTTTTTTTAACAGCATATTTTATTCTTATGACTCATTCAATACCGAAATATAATTTTCTAGCTTTGTAATAAAAATATGTTATGTGTTATTCTAATTTGGTGCATATTGTTGATTATGCGATCATAATTACTAGAGACGGTGCGTTTTATGCTGTATCCTTTTGCATTGATTTTTAAAGTACAATTTAATTTAAGAAATGTTAAGAAATTATATGGATTAATGTCATGAAAATCTTATTCATGCTTGTTGTTTGGTTATCTGATTTTGGTTAGCTGTATATCAACCTTTATGTGCTCAAAATCCCCCAAAATTAGACACATCATGGAAGACTTGAATGCCAAGGTAGATAAGGAGAGGGAAGTGTGGACATCTGCCAACTTTGGATTAGGAATCCGCAACGACCGAGGGGAAATATGAGTGCAATGGTGTACCGTAAATGATTAGGTGATAACCAACACCTGGTTTCAAGAACACCCAAGACGTCTATGAAGCGCAGAATGTGACACAAAAAGCCAAATCGATTATATAGCCATAAGCAGGAGATTCAAGGACACAATAGTTCAATGCAAAACCTATCCAAGTGCAGACTGTGGAAGCGACCACTTCCCAGTCATCTGCAAAAGAAGGGTCAAACCTCGGAGACTGAAGATGCCTAGTGCAGCACCCAGACTACAATACAACACACTCATGAATGACCTCAACCTGCAGAAAAAATACACTGACAGTGTAAAAATCAAGTCCGAAATACAAGTTGGAAACAAAAAAAGGAAGTCAGACGCTGAAGAATAAAAACAAGTGGATGACTGAAGAGATCCCTGACATGATGCAAAAGAGACAGAAAACTATGCCAAGACATGGAACAGAATCTAGGAAACTACACAAGGAAATAAGAAACAAATGAAGACAGACTAAAGAGAAATTGCACAGCAACAAATGTGCAGACGTAGAGAGACTGAGCAAGACTAATAAAGAAGACATGCATAAATAAATAAGGGGAATAACAAGACAAAGAATATGCTCCTCAACAGGATGTATAAAATTCAAAGATAGAACGATCATATTAGAGAAAGAGGAAATACTCCAGTGATGGGAAGAATATATAAAAGAGCTCTTGCACGACAAGGGAGAGCAACTAACAATAAACAATGATTCTGAGAGACCGGCAGTATTAAAATCCAAAGTGGAAGCTGCAATAGCCAAATTGAATAGAAACAAAGCAGCTGGACCAGACAGCATTGTAATAGAGATGTTGACAGTCTTAGACGATTTTGGCATAGAGAAAATTACAGAAATAATAAATGAAATTTATAACAGCGGTGTAATACCCAACGACCTGAGCATATCAAATTTCATAGCTCTGCTTAAGAAGTCAGATGCAAACGAATGTGAACTCCACCGAACAATAGGTTTAATGAGCCACATAACAAAACTCATCATCAGAATCCTCGTTAAGAGAGCGAAAAGCAGAATCAAACCAGAGATATGACAAGAAAAAGTGCGGTTTTGTCAAGAAAACTAGAACAAGGAATGCAATGGTTATGATTAGGATGCTATCAGAAAAGTCAATACCAATGAGACAAGTGTACCTATGTTTTACAGACTATGCAAAGGAATTCGACAAAGCACACTTCAAAGAATTGATAGAAGTGCTTAGCAAACTCGACATACTTTGAGAAAGACATTAGAGTAATTAAGAACCCCTACTGGCAGCAAACCACTTGCATAGGAACAAGAAGCGAATTCAGCAGATACACAAATATAGAAAGGGGCGTAAGACGATGTGTCTTTTCACAGGATATATTCAACTTGTACAGCGAGAATGTTCTAAGGATCCTAGAAATTATGCCAGAATTCGTCGTCGGCGGCCACAATTAAAACAACATAAGACACGGGGAAAAATCAATCAGGTAAAAAAACTGAAATACATCTGAAAGTGCAACACTGATACCTGAAGGCATAGCGAAAGGCGCAATCTAGAAGCTAAGTAGAGTAATGGGACACAGGAAATTCGCTAGAAACAATGAAGAAAGTAATCGATCGTTATGTGATATCTGTTCTTCAATATGGCAGTGAATGCTGGACAATCACATCAAAAATGAAGGAAAAACTTGAAGCAACTGAAATATGGTTCTATAGAAAGGTGCTGCGGATATCATGAATTGAGTATGTGAGCAATGACGAGGTTTTGGAAAGGATGAAAACGAAAAAGCAAATGAATACTGAGCATCAGGAAACGACAGCTGACATTCCTGGGGCGTGTGATGAGAAAGGAAGACTTGGAGAATGTGATATTCACAGGTCAGATAGAGGGAAAGAGGGACAGGGAAAAGCAGCGTGACATACTTGACGGGCCTGAGGAAGTGGATGGCGAAGCGGGGTTTGCGTGGGTTAACAGGAGCTACCGGTATAGGGCGGCGTGGAAAGCTATGATCACCTACGTCCGGAAAGGACAAGACACTTAGAAAAAGAAATCAAAATCTAAATATTTCAACTCAATTTGATGGCTTCAACTACAGATAACTTTGGTATTTTTTATAAACAATTAATATTCTTAATTCTTTTAGATAAAAAGTCATTGCTGATATTTTTACAATAAAAATTTATTTATATAATTTCATTGAATCTTGTTAAAAATAAAACTCAACTGAAGGTTCACTGTTTGACCATACCAGGGACCCTAACAGGTGATACCAGCCTGAGTTAAGGTGAACATGTGGACAACAGCATTTAACAGGTGGTTCCATGCTCCTGAAAACTTCCAGTCTCTTTACAAGAGGCCTAGTTCATGCATGTAGTTTATCGACATAGCCAAGACTAATATATATATATATATATATATATATATATATATATATATATATATATATAATTTATTGTTTGATATGGTTATGGTTTAAAACAAAGAGTGCTCAGTATTGAGAATATAAATCTACTCTGAAAGTTTACTGACAATTTCACGCTTTAAGACCGAGCATCAGACCATAAAGGCTTGAACTCTGGTTCCACAATGATTTTTCAATTCTCCATCTCTCTGAATATCTCTCTTTCTCTTTCTTTCGCTGTCTCTGTCTCTCTCTCTCAGTCTCTGTCTGTCTGTCTGTTTGTCTGTCTGTCTGTCTGTCTGTCTGTGTTGTGTATTTTCGTCACACATTTGTTGTGGAGTTGCAGCAAAACTTCACCGCAAAGTTGTAGTGACCGGTTTGGTTAGAAGTAAGACACGGAACACAAGAGGTAGGTTCAAAACAGTGTATTAGTATAACAAGAAACAAAATATTCAAAAGAAGTGTTAATACAAAGTAATATAAAAATAAATAAGTCCGAAGGTAATATTACAACTGCTTATTGCCTAACTAGTAGCTGTCGTCCACTTCTGCTCTCGTTAACTGCTCCTGTTGACTGTCCCTCGGAATTCACGCAAGCAATCATATATAACAAGAGGAAGTGTTCATTCCCCGTAGAAGGGCACCATAACACACACTTTCTCTCCCTCCCCCTCTCTCTCACTCTCCCCCCTCTCTCTCTCTCTCTCTCTCTATATATATATATATATATATATATATATATATATATCCTACTATTCCAAACACTATTTTGTGGATAAGCGTGTTTGATTAGACGCCTTGTGATTTTATTTGTGACAAAAGAAACTTTGCTTTCTAGTTCGGTTGAAACCTTCTTTCCCCGATGTAGGAGAAACCGCCCGGTGATCCATCGTACTTTAGATGGAACAGTCACGGAGTGCGCCTCAGCCCAGAGATTCTCTTCAGGTACCCTTTTAAGAAAATGTACATCCTCACGTTCTGGTCTGCTGCAAAGTCCATATCGTCTAACATTTGCTTTCATTTTAATTTCCTGATTCGAAACGTAAAGAAAATAATTTTAAATATATTCATTGCTCCAGTGTTTAAAACTGAACATTTTAACTATTGAACTTAGCAACATTGGAAATATCATTCTCCTCATTTAATTTCTCTTTAAAATATAAAACTACACATTTTCATTTTATTGTTCAAATCAGAAACCATTTTGAAGTATAAAATAACAAACAAACAAAAAACTCGTGTTGAAAACTAAAATCACAGAATGATTCTGTCTCGTCAGTCAGGAAACGTTATTCTCCATATTCATTTCATGCTTGGATAAGAGACTTCCGGAAATTCGAGCTAGGGATAATCGATAAATGTTGTCTATAAAAATCGAAAATTTACACTGTTTATATTCTGACTATTTTCCTCATCTTTGTTGGTCTTTATCACTACGTTTCGACTGTTGTGACCGCCAGTCTTTCTAGGGTGGATACTAATATGAGTAATCAACAGAAAATTCCGAACTGAAATCTTTATGGCCTTGAGTTTAAAATTGTTGGTTTAAGAGGTTGATGACTTAATAGTTATGATTCAATCCATGGGTCGGAAAGTGTGTACTTCTATTCAGTGGAAACGAACGTGCAAATCTGAACAGTGGTAAATAAAATAAGTTAAGGTAATTGCCATATGCTTAGACGATCATGTCTCTTTCATGACTGATTAGACATGACTGACTAGACAAGATTTTTCCGCAGTAGATTGCTATTTCTTTCTGCGGTAGACTGGTTGCCAACCAAGTCTATAGAATCCAATGTGTTCTGCTATTCAACCCATAGTTGGAGAAAGAAGTGACGTATCAATACCCTTTTTAAGGGTATTCATACGTAAGTGAACGAAATAAAATCGGAACGAGACGATATCGCTATGCATAAGCAGTGGAACGAGAACAATCTACTCCCGTAAATTAAATAATGAGTTCAATTCGAAATTCCTTTTACATTACTCAGACCGATGCACACCTGAGGAAGGACTGATGGCACCACGGCTGAAATGTGATGATATAAACAACAACTATGAATGCTATCGTCCGAATATAATCTGTAACCAATGTTTACTTCTCATCCCATAAATTTAAACAAAAGAAATCGAAATCAAACGATTAATATTTTTTATATCCCAGGTAATTGGGATGAACAAAAACGAATGAAACAAATAATAAAATACCTAGCTAGCGATTATAGCTAGATAAATAAATAACGTGGCCAGCTAAGACCTGTTGCAGCACACACATAGCCAACCAGTGAATTACTCTTAAATTATGCAGAGAGTGTATGATGAAATTTGTTTGACCTTGAAAAATATTGTGTCATCCGTGATTGCATCACACCCAGACACTATTGTCTCGACTGTCGATTAAATTACTTACGACGATTGTCTGCGAAGGACGTTACTTCAAGGAATCGTACGAAAATTGTAACGCTGTACGGACACACAGAGATCGCGAATATTGTTGGTATCAGTCTTTCAGCTGTCAATCGTGTCACCAAGACGAAGAATTAAACTGGATCTATCAGACCAAGAAGTAAGGAGAAATGCGGTCGGAAAAGAAAAACAACGCCAAGAGACAACGTATCAGGGAACGTGTCAAAGATCCTGGGAAGACATTATTCGTTTTGTTTCAGTTAATTTACACAAGATTGTAGATACATATTCTGAGAGAGAGTACATAATCTGACGTAATCAGAAGTTTGAACTGTTACGACGACTTGTGCTCCTATAATTATTGACGGTTTTCGATTTCACTCATAATGCTTGGGACATCCTGTGATAGGATTTTCCGATGTTCAGCAACGATGGTATCATTCCCACGAGCTGATATTATCAAGAATTCATCTAACTTCCAAATCAATCATGATGATATTCGAACGGAGGTATTTACATTAAAAATATAATACCACTTATTTTATTTACTGTAGCGGTGAATTAAAAATAATTTTACTATAGAATTTTTTCTTAATCAATTTACACCAAGCAAGGCTATAAAATATCACTATGACACAAGTAGTCACTGGGAGTGAAAGAGAATGAGAAGACTTTAGAAGGAAGTCGAATCAAAATCCTAAGCAGGAAACAAGTGATAAACCTCTAATTATGTTCAAAAGTCCTTAGAGAAGCGTAAATCGGACAATGGGCAAAAACTATCTATTTTTATTGAGAAAAAATAGTAAATAAAAATTTAAAATATATTTTTTAATTTTCACCCATTACAAGGCCCTCATGGTACAAGCTCTTGTGTGAACGTAAGAAAGAAAGAATGTGTAGTTCTTGTTTTTGTGTTTTATTTTTTATCGTTTCACACCAAGCAAGGCGGTCCCACCACTAGTGCGCAGCGGGTGATATAAGAGAAGAGTGAAAGCTTAATCAGGATGAGAGCAAAGAGAAAGACGAACCAGTTACAGGGAATGTCGGAGAAAGGGCAAGAGAAGGATGGGGAGACCAGTCTGAAGACAGTTGCCAGGGTAGAGTGAGAAAGGAGAAGAACAAGATACACGAGGTGATAGAGAAAGGACGAGAAAAGGATTGAAGTCAAGTAGACAAGATATGGGAATTGACATTGCATTTAAATTCTTTGAGATTGTAGCCATCCGGGAAGCAATTATACAAAAGGGAGTTCCATAGGTGGGAAGTGCGAGAAAGGAAGCTGATGGCGTAGAAGTGGGGGCTGCATTTTGTTGATTTAACTCTAAAAGGGTGGGACTTTGTTGCCAGTCTGGTTGCTTGAGTAAATTATTGTGGAGGGGGCATCAGTGAGCTAAGTGCACCGTAGCAAAAGCCCATGAAAATATTTGTAGAATAGAGAGAGGGAAGCTACATCCCACCGGTGGTTGGAGTCGAGCTTCCAGGTCGCAACCGATCACATTACAGATTCTTCTTTGGATCCTGTCGAGAACCCTTAGATGAACAGCAGGGGCGCCCGACCAGATATGACAACAGTATTCAATGACAGTTGGATGGTTGATCCAAAACAAGAAACAAAGGTTGGATCTTTAATTCTTTCAAAATACCGAGGAGGTGTGTGAACCGGAAAATATATGCAACTATCTACTCTGATTGAAAGAAAAAATAAATAGAAGATCATAAAATGAAATCATATTCAGCTTAAACTCTAAAGATGGTGATTCTAGTTAGCGTAGAAATTATAATTAGGAAAATATCAGCAATAAAACCAAGAATGACCAGGTCGATCGATACGCAGGAAGCAAATATTTAAGATATCTAATTAAAAAAAAAAAACTGGTGTAAACGAAAAAAAAAAAATGATGAAAAGGCAAAAAATGAAAAAGCTAATGAATGTCTGACAAGGAAATTTAATGTGGCCAGATTATTTTCGTCCTCTTCTTTCATGTGCCATGTCCTTTTAGAATGTTGTGTATCATGGCTCTCCTGTCTTTTCTAGTTATTAGTAAATTTTGTTTTCTTACAGTATTTACATTATTCGGACTATTGTCCTCATCTTTGTTGCCATTTATACGACGTTTCGGCCGTTGTACGCTCCGGCCTTCTTCAGGTGCTAGGAATTTCGAACTGAACCCTTTATTACAATCACTGGGGTATATGATCTCCATTCCTTTCATAGAGCCTCTTCTGGTTATCTCTCTATAATCCTGTAAGTTAGTTGTTCATCACTGCTGTAGCCTCGCAACTTTTAGAGTCAAGTTACAGGAACTAACCAACATCTATATCCATTGGGCCGTGTATTGCTAAGGATTGTAATAAAGGGGTCGGTTCGAATTTCCTAGCAACGGAAAAGACCGAAGCGTATAACGGCCGAAACGTCGTACGAAACGTCGTACGGCCGAAACGTCGTACGGTCGAAACGTCGTACGGCCGAAACGTCGTACAAAGATGAGGACAATAGTCCGAATAATGTAAATACTGTAAATAATACTTCTTCTCGGAAATATAGACAAATTTTGTCTTTTTTTTTTTGTTCAGTCAGTCAGTTCAGTGTTATAAGTAATACACACTTTGGCGATCATGTTTCGAAAATGACTTGACTGACTAGGCAGAAAATTTTGCCTCAGTAAGTTACTATTTATTCTTGCGAGATATTGCTCTGTCATCCATTCATTCAAGTTTGCTAAATAATTTTGTCTGTGAGTATCGAATTTTCTAAGCTCCCTTTCATCATAATATTTTTTAGAAATTTAAATTACCTCTTACTTTTGCTTCCACATTTTCTAAAGCTTCGTCGATTCTCACATTTTCAGTCATTCTCAATATCGTTCAGTAGAATTACAGTTATGTTACTTCAAACTTCCTCTTTACCTTTGATGAGATTGTCCAGCATCCACTGCCATATACAAAGATTGGTACCAGGTTTTAAAGAGAAGGTTCCATAAGAGTTCAAATTTCTGACATAGGTTAACATACTGACGTTCTAACTAAGTTCGGGATTCAAGTAAATTATTGCACGCCACAATGACAGCGCAACAACGAATGGGGGAAAAAAATAAACGAGAAATAAAAAAAAAGAAATACGAATGAAAGTTGTGAAAAATGCGATTTGAAACCTGAAAATAAATAAATGGAGACAGTGGAAGGCGTTAAGGTGATAAGCTTCTACTGCGCATGTCAGTTAATCTCACGGGAGCGCACTTCCGCTTACTCAACAATCTTCTTATCCAAAATGACTGGCATTTCTTTTCTTTTTTTATTCCCTCTTTCAGTAACGATTTTGTCAAAAACTCATTATTTTTTCATTGATTTAGAATTAATGCCGTTACGCGTATTCAATGTTCGCCTTGGCTAAAATATCGATTTTATCCTCTCCAATCACAGACATCTCAACAATAATAGTGCCTCTTGCTTGGTTTTGACACGTCAAACTAAGCAAGTCAACGCCCATCATTGCCTGTTTGCCTCTCTTCAATCTCAATAGAGAAGCTTATTTCATAGCAAGCATTGGTCACTGCAGATGAAGGCCAAACACATTGAAACGCCATTTTTGTTCCTTTATTGATTAGAATTTATGTTACCAGAAAGTAATGGCGATTTTTTGATGACATGTATTTATGTCCAAAGCAAACAGTTTAGGAGGATATTTCATATAATTTTATAGAATAGTTCTTTTAAAATTATAAATAGGCACTAATTCTTCACACTTTACAAACATGGGCTATCAGTCGTTAAAATAGAAAGCCAAAATCTGTAAGATTGTTTATTTATTGAAATCACATGACATATCAACAAAGCATTTAGCCGAGGGCCAGTTCCTTTTCGTGCGATTCAGCGTTGTTTTTAAAGAAGTTAATATACTGAGAATCTTCTTTAACGTTCAGTACGGATCCGATACTTGGATGATGACATCAAGCTTTTAAAATACTGACATGTCGTTATTAAACTCTGACTAAAATTCTTTCAATCATAAAGAACCAAAGTAGATAAAAGATTGCAATTGATGTTGCATTTAAACTTTTGGCGATTGTTGCTGCCAAGGAGGCAAGCAAATGGAAGAGAGGTCTACAAACGGAAAGTGCAAAAAAGAAACTATGAGCGTAGAAGAGTATTAAATAGATTTAGAACTGTTCTTGGAAAACAAATTATGATGTAAAAAAAAAATTTTTTTATTGCAAACATTGTTGAATATAGAAAATAAATAATAAACGGGTATACAGCTAAATTGAAGTGACAGTATCCTCCATAGCCTAATCAGAAAGATATGATGTAAATATGGTGTAAACTAAAAAAAAATAAATACTAGTTAATGATTAATATTTATATATATTCAGGATATCCACTCACATAGCAAATGTATTATAAAAAATTTAGCGTCTGCTAACTTTTGTTTCTTGTGCCATCAATTACGCAAAGATTACAACGGTTGAGAGTTGTAATGTATCTATTTATTAAGTCCTATCTGTAACAAGGTGGGTTCTATAAACAACTATCATCTTATATTGCCTTTAATTGGATAGACGAGTGTTCACGACTGATAATAGAAAATTTTAAAAAATGTCCAGTGTCTGTGAAGAAATAACTGGTACTGCGTTTATCGACAATGAGGCTAAAACTCCAACACAGATACAAAACATATGATTAAGTGTAAAACTGCAGACTATCTTCAAACTGATTTGTATTGCTATCACACATATTAGTTGGACATATAAAAACAGAATTATGAAATATTTAAAACAGTATTACAAAGACAAAAAGAAACTTGGTCCCCAAGGGAAGAATTTTAAAAAAATTAAGAAGAAAAATTTTCGACAGGGTGGAACTAGAAAGAGAACGTCAGTAACGTTTATATTAGAAGCTTGAATAACTTCTCTCCGTTTTCCAACAGATGACGTTCCCTGAACTTCGTGCATGGTAACTCATCTATAAGGAAGTACTATTGAAATTCAGTGTGTCATTTCGCCGAAGTGTAAACAACTTTGTTTTTATAGGGTTAAACATGTCAGATTTCGTGCCAAAGAAAGTGTATTTGCAGGGAGTTTTGCTGCACTACTTTATTCAAACAAAATTTGCAGCGAAAACCCACAGAATTTATGTTGGGACTTACGGCGATTATACTCAGTCGGAAACAACATACAGGGATTGGTTTAGACGCTTCAGAAAATGTTGAAGGTAACGAATGCTATGTTTCCCCGCAATAGTTTGAAAATGAAGGCAATAATTCATAAAGACTCGTGTCAGGTGCAATGTGTGATCAACTTAGGCGTTGATCACACAACAGTTCCATAACGTTTAAAAGCATTAAGAATGGTTTAAAAGCAAGGACATTGGGTGCCGTACAAGTTGAACTCGAAGACGTCAAACGGCGTCTCGTCACGTGTGAACAGCTGCTTCAAAGGCACAAAAGGAAAGGATTTTTGCATTGTATCGTGATCGGCAATGAAAAGTGGATACACTACAATAACCCTAAACGTAGAAGATCGTGGGTAATCCCGGACATGCATCAACATCGGCGACAAAGCCGAATATCCATGGTTCGAAGTTTCTGCTTTGCAGAAATCTGAATAATCTGCTCAATCTGAATAAAACCGTTACTAGAGATCGCTATCGAATACAATTAATGCGTTTGAGCCATGCATTGAAGAAAAAACGCCAGTTATACGAGCAAAGACAAGAAAAGGTGATTTTGCAACATAACAACGCTAGGCCACATGTTGCAAAACGGGTGAAAATCTACTTGGAAACACTTAAATAAGAAATCCTACATGATATTTCCAGAACGAGAGAAAATTGTAGTAACTTGAGATTTTGAGGTGAGGAGTATGATTTGTGACTTTGAAAAGCACCGTTTTAAAGTTCCCTTTATTGAAGTAATAGTCCTTTTATTTTCTGTTGATGTTTACGGGCGTGGACGTGTGTATACATTTACGCCAGTTTGTAAGGATCACTGGAGACATACACTACAAAGTTATGATGTCAGTTAAAGTCTACCTAAAGATCAGTATTGTGCTGAAAATAAACGACTCTAAACAGTTCATGTTGTTACGCTTGTAGCTATATCGGTTTTGTTTTATTCCGCAAAAGATGTGCCATTCTTCACTGCTCACCTTAAATTGTGTAAACTTTGACGAACGTGTGTTTCCGTTCAGAACTTAGTCTACGGGTGTAGGAATATTGATTTGTTGGCATCGATTCTCCAGCGCTACGTTACGTGCAATATGCACCTCAATTCACTGAAATGACATTCGAAGGAAAACAGCAGTTCAAATTGAATAAAAAACCACGAATACGGCTTCATGGTACAAAATCTGCTTTCTCTTAAACTTTTAAACTACACAGGACCTTATTGGAAAATGATTCATTGATCTAAAACTTAAATCTGTGCACTCTAATGATTGCTACGAAATCATGAGGTGGTTGAAAACTGAAGGCTTAGTACTCACCAGTTTGCTGGACAAAAATCAAAATTGACGTCGTCCTACATGTAAGCGTCCGTGTTTATAAAGGGTTGTTAACTTCTTCAAGGACATTTGCATGAATTTATTCATGAAATAAGTGCATCATTTGAGTGAAAATTGATCATTTCGAGATCAACCTAATGAATTAACATCGATGACTACTTCACTACGAAGTCTGACACCTTGACGCGCAGGAATCAGATGATCTCTATCTATTTTAGACATTGTTCTACTTATGGTAGTAGTCAGAGATTTTATAAGGTTGTAGGAGCGTTGATTGACTTCCCTCCCGACTACACCCCATACGAAGGAGTTCAGCAGATTTAGGTCTGGACAGGTAGCAGTTAATATATTTGGGGTGACGTGACCGTGGAGATTGTAACTCATCATTTCTTGGGTCGTCTTGAAACCTGACAATAAGGCCGTTCGCCTTACGACCTTCTTTACAATTTCTATCCAAGGATTCACAACCATCTCTAACACCTCCTTATAAACATCTGCTCAGCCTGTGAGCTCTTTAGAAAGAAGTGAGGACGTATAAAATCTCTTTCTTTAGCCACGACTCACATAACCGTCATATTTGCTGGAAACTTTGTATGTCTGACCGTTTTAACGTTCTTAAAGCCTCTGAACACTTATATGTCATTCTTTCGTGTAATCTTTAGGTTCGGATTTCAAATAAAAGACAAAACAAAGAATTACAGGTTCTTGATGATTCAACTGAAATAGGCGGTTATTTTCTATCTTTGCAGACCGTAATTAACCTCTCAACATTGCATATGACTTATATCGAAGAACCACAACTAATCCAATAGGGTACACTAAAGCATTGACCTACTTTGTTTTAGCCTTGACTTCCGGTGGTTCTTGTCAATAATTTTCTGCACCTTTCTCACAAATTCGATTGTTCTGATGGCATTAGGATACTTAGCAGGCGTTTTACGTTTGCAAATCCCCGTCAGCTGCTTCCAGCACTTTATGAATTTTGACAACAAACGACCGTGCAACATTCAGGGCGAGAACAATATCTAAATAGCTATTCCCTGACTTTAAGGCAAATAATTACAGGACACCTTTTCATTTCACTGTTGCGGCATTCACCTGATACCGGTTGAACCGGCTCCGTCAAACGAACCCACCACATCTGAACAAAATTTGACCGAGCTTAGCAGTGGTCCTATTCATTTGAACGTACAAATCCATAGTAGCGTTCCTCTGCCGCATGTAAAAGCACTCTTAGAATAGTGCGATCTGGTGTCAATTGAGACTGGTTGCTACTCAAAACTATAGGACCCTGCTATATTATCCATAGCTGTAAAAACATAGCTTTCGGAGAAAACAAATCAGTACATCCTACCTGTATATGTTGTGTCATTCACCGGGTAACGATTGAACCAGTACCATCAAACGAACCCGCCGCTTCCTAACAAAAAATCACTGAGCGTAGAAATGGTCGTATTTATTTAAACGTGAAAATCCTTAGTAGTTTCAGTGGGAATTTCGATTCACAAGCATTCCCCAGCCGGAAAGCATTGAGCCGGAAGAGAATTTCACAAGCAAGAAGTGCGAGAAAAGAAACTGTTAGCATAAAACCTACGGCTATATCTATCAAGCACAGATGTAAATTGATGAGATTTTCACGCCACTCTAGTACTACACTTAAATTTGAAAAAGTTTAGGCATTATAGCCAAGAGATTATCCGAAGCATTACCAGGAAAGTATTTATAGAAAATACACAGAGAGGAAACCTTACGGCCGTGAGAAAGACACTGATCCCGAGCAGATTGTTCTTTGGATCTCATCAAAGAGCTCAAAGTAAATAGGAGGGCAACGGACTACAAGTGGCAGTAATAGTCTAAGCATGGACGAATGGTAAACATATACATTTGTAAGATAGATTCTGGGGAGAAATATTGTCTCGCGCGACACATTGAACCTACTTTCATAGGAGCTGAACTATTAATGAGTTCAATGTAGTCTTTCCACTTCATGTCAGCTGAAAACGTGAGCCCGAGAAGTCGTAATGAGTCACATTCCTGGAGGTTGGCATCAGCCATGCTGATAGAAGGTAGCGAGGTGTTTCTCAATCCTATATTTTTGTGCATTTCAGTATTCAATATGTACATATACAGAATAAATATACTTAATTTTTGTGATGGTGCTTTTGTTTTTGCATATCATGTGGAAGCTCACTTTTTTATTTGAACATAACGTTTTCGATTATGTTGTAAAATGTCAATATTCGTTTCTTCTTCCCAAATATCTGTATTCTAGAAGTCACTTGTCGGGTCCGAATAACCGTTTTTAGTGTATGTGAAACGCGTGAAACGATTGTCGCTTCAACAAGGTGGCAACTATAATATGTATATTTACAACATGTGCACTGGATAGCTCAGTTCTTTGAAGACACTTTTTTTTAATAGCTGTGACCTGTTTTATTTATCACTTCTTTTCAGACGAATGATGGCACAGATCGATTTAACTTAGCAAATGACAAGGGAAGTATGGTGGAGTAATGATCAGCGTATCAGAATGAGAAAAAGGTGAGCCGAGTTCGAATTTCAGTTCGAATTTCATTACATTCACATAAGATCTAATACCCTTGGCGAATGCCCATAAGCTCTCCCATAGCTATGGTTAAAATAATGGGACAGACTGGGTCCTATAGTCTTGGTTGGGAGTCCATCTAGGAGAAGAAAACTCTGAATTCAAACTGAACTCCACTATACTAAATGTCTGTATACATGCGGCAGGGAACCGCTCGTGAATCCAAATTATTGACATGTTTATCTTCTTTGATTGGATGTTCTTTCCTCCTAAAGTCGAGTTGACAGAAAATGACTCGTAATTTCAACAACTGCTGTTATATAATCAATTTGATCTTGCAATACTTTGATACGGTACTATCTTGTTTTAATTTATTTGACTACTAGAAAAATAATGCTCGATTTTAAAACTAAATTATATTCCCGAATTAATGGATTAAAGCAGTGTTTGAATCATGAAAATAGGAACTCTGAACATGTCTGCCATCGAGTACAAAGGTTATTTATGACTTTACGATAGAACTCTAAAGATTTAAATTTAAATTAAACAGAGCTAAGATCATCCATCGCGTTAAAGGTCTAAATGCATTTAATAAATGTAGATTATAAAGAAAAATCTATTTCTCTGTTATATATTCTATGGTCTCCATACATTTTATAACATATTCTTCTCATAAGAGTTGCGAATACCAGGTCTGTAAACTTGGATGTGTCTGTGGAGCAATGATAATGGCCCGGAATTATTAATCGGAGAACCGGTTTCTAATTCCCGTTGAATTTGTTTAAATTTACTTACGCACAAAAATCCTTCGGAAATGAGTGGATCCGCCTCTTTTCCCCCAGTTATTGATTACTTGTATCAAAATTTTCATTATCTAAAAACATTTTACGATCTCAAAATATTTTTTGGCTTTAAGTAACCTGCAGAGAGTTGATAAGCCGTAAAAAACGAGTCAATCAACCGCATCTTAAAGATTACACCAGCATAAACAAATGAGACTAAAGTGTGCACTGTCCGTGTTCTAAGTTGTTCAGAAAATAATGCCCGATTTTAAAATTGACTTTAATTCATGAATCAGTCTATTAAAGCAGTGTTAAAATGAGTCAAAATAGGACCCCTGAACGGCTGTACATTTCTACTATCGAGTTCAATGCTTTTTATTACTTTACGAAAGAACTCTAAAGGTTTGGACACCAACAAATCTTTCAAGACATTTTCTTCATTTTCTTTGGAACGGAATGTCTTTGGTTAAAAACTTATCAAGATGTTTGAAAAAGTGGTAGTTGTGAGATCATCAGAATATGTTGGGTGTGGCAACATCTCGTATCCCAAATTGTTGAGCTTCTGCAGTTTCATCGTGGCAATTCGTGGCAATTCGTGGCCGTGAATTGTCATCAAGAGGAACTGATTAATCAGTACCGGTTGCATTTTGCTTAACCGAACGTGCATTTAATCCAGCTGCTACCTGTAAACTTTGATAGTAATGCACTGGATAGATTCCAGAAAGGTGACCGTAAGATTCTGTTGTTGCAATTCCGATTTTAGAAAGTGTTTGTGATCTTCCTCATGATGAAGCCATTGTACCGGTCTTTTACGATTGTCTTAAAAGGATCTATTTCTCATTACCTATCACTATTCGATCCAACAATGAATCATTCAAATTTCGCAGATGCAACAGCGAACACATCAAAATTTCAAACAATTTAACTTTCACTGAGTTCACGTGGAAACCATTCATCAGATTTTTTCACCGTGCTAATTTCCGTGAGATGGTTCGATATTGTTGTAGTGCTGATATTGTCAATTATACATGGACGTTCTCTATCAATTTCATCTTCAAGACTCGTATCCTCGTTGTGGAATTCCAGAAAGAAGCGCAGTACTCTTCGACCATAGGTGGATCTTTTACTTCATGCTCTGTTAATGTTGTCAGCAGTTTGGAGCATAAAAAGCAACCACGAACTCTTACAAGAAACATTTTCAGGATGAATTATATAATAGAACATTCGTTGTGGAGCAGTGGATATCGACTCAGAACGAGAAATAGGGGTGCTAAGTTCGAATTCCAGTTGAATTCCTTGCATTCACATACACACAAATACCCTTTGTGAAAGATATTAATTCAACTCTTCTCTCCAGTTATGGGTTAAATAACAGAAAAAAATCGGTTCTATAGCTTTGGCTGGCAACCAGTCTACCACAGAAATAATGGGAACCTGCTGCGGGATAATCTTCTGCCCAGTCAGTCATGTATCTTTCGAGACATGATCGCCCAAGCGTGTATCACGTATGCTACTGAACAGACTGACTGATATCTTATGCTTTAAGTTAAATTTTGAAAGATATATATATATATAAAATTAACAAAGAAGTTTAAGGATTTGAAATAAGTAATATATTTTTGTGCGACTATTGAATAAGTAGAATATATTGATCTGCCAAGTTTTCTCATAGCCGTCCCGTGGTTAATAAGTCCCAGCTAATTTCTTTTGCGGCCCTTAAATTGCTCTCTCGTTTTCAACATGATTTCTGAAATTACACAATTGTACGAATTAATTGAAACAACTGCTTTAGTTTCCTTTCTTTCATAATACGGCCAGTTTTAGACCAATTGGAATGACAGGGTGTAATCGAATTCTAATTTTTTTCTAAGATTAGATCGTTTGCATGGGTGTTAAGTAATATGAATCTATTTTCAAGGTGTATGATAAAATTTGTTTGACCTTGAAAAATATGACATCAATCGTTATTGCATCAAATGTTTATCATGCCCAGACACTATTGTCTAGAGTGTCGATAAGTTGCTTTACGACCAATATCTGCTATGTACGTTACTTTCAATTGTAACTCTACACGAAGACACTAGCAAGCCTTAGAGATCGCGGATATCGCTGGTGTCAGCCTTTCAATTGTCAATCGCGCTAACCAGACGAAGAAACAAAATGGATTTATTAGTCCAAAACATAAAGGGAAAATGCGACCGGGAAAGAAAAACAACCCCAAGAGACAATGTAAACGTAGCCAGGGAAAGTGTGAAAGATCTTAGGAAGACATTCGTTTTGTTTCAGTTAATTTGCACAAAGATTTAATATATGTTTAATTTAGAAATTATATGAGGCATTTAAATTGATGCTGATTATGACAACATGTAATGGTTTTCGCAATGATATATATAATTACTAAGTATAACAATTGCAATATTACGAAATATCGGATTAAAAACTCATCCACATCTTTTATATATTATATATCACAATTTCTTGCGTATAATACGAGAAATTTTGATCGGAAATTATAAGTAAAAAAAGGTATATTGTATTATATGCAAGAGCACGTTTTCCTAAATCATTCATTCACTTAAGTGCCATACGTCATACACGCTTGAGCGATCATGTCTCTTTCGAAACATTCCTGACTGGGCGAAAGGTAAGCGACGTATCTACTATGAAATATATACAATACAATACGTAGAAGATATATATACAATATTATATATATACATATATTAACCAGACAATTTGCCGAAAGACAATTTGCCGAAAGACAATTTGCCGAAAGATAATTCGCCGACGGACAGTTCGACGTCAGACATTTCACAGACAGAACAATTGGTCGATGCTTTACGTTTTTTTTTTTCAAATTCAAGCTCTCGTCTAGTTATTTTTATTTTTATTTTTATTAGAACATTCTTTCGAAGCCCTTCAGTCGTCATCATGGAGTTTGTCAAGACAGAACGAGAGGGCAGAAAGCTTTTATTTGAAGGGTACGCCTATATTATTGACAAAACTAAAGAATCTAAAAGTTACCGGCGGTGCGAACAACGAAAACTGTGTAAGGCAAGACTGATAACAATCGATGATGTAATTAGAAGAACGCCTTCAGAACACTCGCATCCACCAACCCATGAAGAGTTCGCCGACAGTTTATGAAAAATTGGATGAGAGCGTGAACTTGGAAAGATTTAATGCGTTGACCAATTGTCCTCTCTGTGAATTGTCTGTCGTTGAACTGTCTGACAGTGAACTGTACCCACTTCCTGACACCCCCTTTGACCTGTCACTCTTTCTCATAACTTTCTTCCTATGTAACCCCCTTCGCACCAGTGGCAGTAGACAGCCTTGCGTGGGGCGATATGATTAAAAAATGGTCCGCATACGATATATATACCGTAATTTCTTGTATATAATACGACGTATATAATACGACCCTGAATTTTTGAAGTTAAAAAAATGGAATAATTCATAAGCATCATACGTCCTGTATTACAGCCATTCTGATGTAAATATTTTGAAAAGTTAGACCATATACATGTCGTACATAGATTTCACTAGCATCATAGCCCGGCGTTGCCCGTGCAACTCAGAACATTTAAGTAGTAGGAGAAGATGCGAGACACCTTCCGCTATTGCAGGGTCCGATTGATTGTTGTCTTCCAGTAAACTGCGTTTGAAGAAGGCTTCCCTTCAGTAATTATAATGTTTATAATATTAAATGGATAAATTCCTTTAAAATTTGGTTATATAAAAAATAATTATATAAAAAATTGTTGTTTAAAAATTGTAAAAAATTCCATTAAAAAATCTATTTTCTTTTGTTTTGCGTAAACGTGATTTGATATTTTGTGTGACATTGTAAACAACATTGCGTTTGTTTTTGTTTCAAAATTACGGGGGAAAATATTTACATTTTTTGTTGACTAAAAGAATTTAACATAAAAATAAAAATTATTTATTTTGTTTTACTGAAATTAGAAATATAAAAACTATTAGGCTCTTAGTTCAGAATTGTAACGCAATGTTTACAATATTCAATACTCACACAAACATCAAAACTCGTGATGCAATAATGTTTATAATATTAAATGGATAAATTTCTTTAAAACTCGGTTATATAAAAATAATTATATAAAAAACTGTTGTTTAAAAATTGTTCAAAAATTCCATTAAAAAAATCTGTTTTCTTTTGTTTTGCGCAAACGTGAGTTAATGTTTTGTGTGACATTGTAAACAACATTGCGTTTGTTTTGTTTCAAAATTACGGGGGAAAATATTTACATTTTTTGTTGACTAAATGAATTTAACATAGACTTCCTTTACAGAAAAGTTCTTGCAAAAAGTAAATTATTTCTTTTGTTTTACTGAAATTAGAAATATAAAAACTATTAAGCTCTCAGTTCAGAAATTTTTGAAGAATATTTAAAAATGTGGACATTTAATTTTAGAGGAAAAAGTTACATTAATGCTACCAGAATAACAAACAGTTGATTTCCTGCATAAAATATTTAGCGAATTTTTTTTTCTGAAGTATGAAATATTAAATTTCTTGTTTCAAAAATACGGGGAAAAATATTCACATTTTTTGTTGACCAAATGAATTTTTAAAACGTCGGAATAAAATTTAAATATAAAGGCTCATTTTTTTAAAATTTTTTTAATAAAAGATATTTTAGTCGAGTTTGACACGTGTGATTTGATTTCTGTGACGTAATTCGGCAACCATCTTAGATCTTAAATGTTTTACGGAGCAAATGTAAACAATCGGTCCAATTACCCAAAAAGTGCGAAAGGGAAAATTCCTGAACTTAAAACTCAAAACGTATGTGTCGATCTGGCTTCCCTGTAGATATGTGTCCCTAGAAATTTTCAATGGCGTAGCTTAAAAAATGTATGCGTGCATAGGGAACAATCACACACAGACTCACAGATTGCCTTTTATATATAAAGATAAAATATTTCATTTTTCACGATATTAAAATATAGAAATGAAACACATGTTTAGACATCGCGTGTTTTCCTAAATTCCGCTTCAAAATTTATTTTCGAATTTTCGGCGAAAGGTGCTAACTAATTACCCGGTAATATATTTTAAGGTGTTAATTAATCTCTTATATATTTCTGTTTTATATGATAGTATTATGTGTCTATTTATTAATAAACTATGGAAACGAAAAAAATATTGTCTTTCATTAAGAATGAAGAGAAAAACAAATATATAAGCTTTTTTGAACAACTGTTATGAACACTTGCTTTCTTTGTGTTTTATTATCTATTGTGTTCAGTGTATATGCACGTTTACTGTTTCAAATAAGAGATTGTTTTGTTTATTTTTTAGCTGAGTAAGAATTTAGGTCAGGATGTGCTTTGTGGTGCGAGTATGTGCGTTGTGGTGCAAGGATGTACGTTGTGATATCGGTTCGGAACGAAAAATCGGAGATCCGAGTTCGAATTCTAGCTGAATTCCTTACATTCATTTACGCGCAAATACCTTGGAAAAGGTATTAATTAGTCTTTTTCCTCGAGTTATGGGTTAAATAACAGGACAGATTCGGTTCTATAGCCTTGGATGGCAACCAGTCTACCAAAGAAAGTAATGGCAACCTACTGAGGGATAATCTTCTGCCCAGTCAGTCATGTTTCTTTCGAGACATGATCGTTCAAGCGTGTATCACGTATGGCACTTAACTGACTGACTGAAGAATTTAGGTGTGACGCAGTAGATATCAGCTCGAAATGAGAAATCTGAGAGCCGAGTGCGAGTTCCAGCAGAATTCGTTACATTCACTTACATGCAGAAACCTTTGGGAAAATAAAGATGGGTTTCAATAAGAATGTTACATTATTTGCTTTTGTAAATCTAGCTATTCTCTTATTGTACCAAACTAAGTGACAGCTTAACAACACTTTATGGACTGATGGTACAAAGATGGCTATAAGTCAGTATAATGTAAAATATCTTTATATATATATAAGGCAATCTGTAAGTCTGTGTGTGACTATTCCCTATGCACGCCTACATTTTTAAGCTACGCCATTCAAACTTTCTAGGGACATATCTACAGGGAAGCCGGGTTGACACATACTTTCTGAGTTTAAGTTCAGCAATTTTTACCTTTGCAACATTTTGGCCAACGAAGCCGATTGTTTACATTTGCTCCGTAAAACATCTAAGATCTAAGATGGTTGCTAGATTACGTCACAGAAATCAAATCACACTTGTCAAACGCGACTAAGAAGAAAAAAAATGAGTCTTTATATTTAATTTTTATTCCGATGTCTTAAAAATTCATTTGGTCAACAAAAAATGTGAAAATGTTTTTAATTTTGAAACAAAAGAAATATCAACAAAACAAACAAAAACAAAATATGTCAAAAAGAACAAAAAAATGAAAGAAAAAATCGTAAATATTCGTTTTAGGACCCGATGGCTAATATCCCTTTCAAATTTTTCCAAAATAGTCTTATTTCCGTGTAAATGTATATGCTGAACCGAAATCAGCTATTAGATATTCAACCGACCGTTTGTTGATGTTAACGACCAGAAAAAATCAGACTTCTTCTCGCTCTTTACAGGCTTTGTGAGAGCCATTCGCTGCAGAAAGATTTTAGGCGTAGGAAGAAAATTTGGGCCTATTTACTTCCTTTACAGTAAAGTCCTTGCAGAAATTAGTACGCGATTTTTTTTATCGGTACTTAATTTCAGAAGAAAATTATTGACATTGAAACAAGTGAAAAAATAAGAGTTATTTGCGAGCATAAAAAGTTATTTGCGTGTGTTTTTATGTATATAAGGGATATTAGCCTTCTAGTCCTAAAACAAAAATTTACCATGGCTACATTTTTAAATATCCTTCGAAAACTTCTGAAATTCATTTAGTCAACAAAAAATGTAAATATTTTCCCCCGTAATTTTGAAACAAAAACAAATGCAATGTTGTTTACAAGGTCACAGAAAACATCAAATCACGTTTACGCAAAACAAAAGAAAACAGGTTTTTTTAGTGGAATTTTTTTAACAATTTTTAAATAACAACTTTTTATATAATTATTTTTTATATAACTAAGTTTTAAAGTGAGGTGGCGATTACAGATTGGAAATCGCAACACGCTGCATTAATCATCTAATTAAAAATGTTCTGAGTTGCACGGGCAACGCCGGGCTATGATGCTAGTAATATATAAACGTGATTAGGTGAATTGGGTGAATCGGGTGTATTACACCTTTGTGCAAATTTATTTAAACAAAACGAATAATGTTTTCCTCGGATCTTTCACACTTTCCCTGATCACATATACGCCGTCTTTTGTGTTTTTCTTTTGACTGCATTTTCCTTTACGTTTTGGACTGATGGATCCGGTTTGTTTCTTAGCCTTGATAACAGAACTGACAGTTGAAAGGCTGATATCAGAAATATTCGCAATCTCTCTATAAGGATCGCCAGTGTGTTCGTGCAGCGTTACAATTTTTGTACGCTTTCTTAGAATAACGTCCATCACAAAAAAATGACCGTAGGACAACCAATTGACCGTCGAGACAATAGTGTCTGGGCATGATAAAAATCTGATGCAATCATGGATGACGTAATATTTTCAAGACCAAACAAATTGTATCATACACTTGTAAAACATTCATATTACTGTACACCACTGCAAATGACCTAATCTGAAAAAAAAACAGTCGGCGGATAATTTAACCTCGGTCGGTCTTTATCCCTTCTGTGAGGAGAAAGGGAGAGAAAAGAAAAACAAGAAAGAAACAGAAAGAGTTTTCTCCCCTTGGCGAGGCGAATCTTTTCATCTGTTTTGTGTTTGATTGTTGTCATGTAAATCAATGTCAATTCGTGAGTGCCTTGTGTCTCGCTTCTCTCTCTCTCTTTCTCTCTCTCTCTGTCTGCCAGCCACCCTCTAGCGCCTACTCCGTTCTTTTTCTTTTTTCTACCTCTTCCCAAGAAAAAGAAAAAATATACGCACTTCGTGATATTCTTCAACAATCTATTTCAGAGTTCGAATCCATGGTCAATCAATACTATTTTAACGTCTTTGCATAAGGAACACTTACAGTGTTGCAAATATGTATATTTCCATCTTCTCTCACCTCTTTTGAGCGGGAGTAAAGTTTTATCCATTGTTTCTCGTTTACGATTGGATTTTCACTTCCACCTAAAGTCTTTTTTATTCTCTTTCACTCACAGAAGCCTTTTGCGTCTTAGGGGCATTATCGCCTTGCTTGAGGTGAACTGATTAAAAACAAATATTATATAAGATTTAGCGCACGTTTCTTTTTCTGCAACCTCGACTATATGAATTTATGCGTGCAAGTAGATTAGCATCTAGTTCCCACCAATTTACTGTTGAAATAGCTGAAAGCAACAGTCACTTCTACTGGAACAGTTTATTTTCTCACACTTCCTGCCCGTAGAATTCCTTTCTGTTCACTTGCTTTCCTGATAAATACAATATTCAAAAATTTAAATGCTTCGTCAATCACCATATTCTATCTTATTGAATCCCGTTCATCTTTAGCCCTTTCTTCAGTCCTGAATATGCTCAAATATTCTCTCACTTTCACTCTCTGTTACCCTCCTGCTTACTAGGGGCATTCTCGCCATGATTGGGTGAAATGATTAAGAAATATGTAAGTGTTTGCAGGTATGTGAGTGTTGTGGAGTAGTTTTCGCGCTGAAGGTTATAATCGGGCTATGTCCGTTGCTAATCGATTTAACGCACCCAAATGTTAGGAACTTGGTAATCTTCCACTGAAAGCTGAGTCATTAGTATGCGGCTAACTGCCGACTAATATCAACTGTCTAGTAGTACTGAACTCCAATAGAACTCTAAAGAACACCTATTGACTTCCCAAGAACTTCTCCCGTTAACTTCCTATTAACTCTTATTAATATAGGAGAGAGAGTTCATTATCTGAGGAATAGGTGATTTTCCATAACAGAGAGAGAGAGAGAGAGAGAGAGAGAGAGAGAGAGAGAGAGAGAGAGAGAATCTCACCTGTTGCATGATAAATACTTCAGATGCTTTTTCACTGTATAATAATTGGGGATTGCAAATTTCCTGGTAAAATATTTTTTCAGCCTTTCTCGGATCTTGATGTGTTCGTGCTTATTTGTGTTTAGGAAAATTAAGATAGCTTTTTTTACTTGATTACATATATATCAGCATCAGTCTTATAAGTTTTATAGCAAATAATATAGCAATTTTAAAAGTACAACATAGAAAAAAACTGTTCCAAAAGCCAAAACGAAACCAATTTCCTGGATGTGATTGTCATCTTTCATTCAGTTTGATTCGAATTAATAACTGTTTAGGAAAAAAAATCGCTTTTAAAAACAAAGGTTGCTTTTGTGACGTTTTCGTATGTTTTGGTATTGAATTTAGAAACAGTGTATAGCGCTCTTTTTTTTTTATTCTTCTCCTAGGAAAGATGCTTCTGTTATGTCTTCAGTGGAAATCTTAAGCCGAAGTTAGAGAGAAGGGTAGCAGAGGGGAAGAGGAGAGAAGACAACGAAGACAGCTCTTCAGAAAGAACATAATTGAATCAAGATATAGAAAACCGACAAGAAAAGTACTCCACAACACTAGCGACAAATTATGAAAAGGAAATCTTCAGTAAGATAGTGCTGAACAAAAATCTTAATGCATTTGTTTTTTCAAGTAAGATAATACAAAAAAAAAAGAAACGTTGTTCCTGCTTTTTATTTGTGCCGTGTTTGACGACTGATATGAAAACTATTTCAAATAATAGTTGTTTTACTTAAAGAGCTACATTTTACGTCGTGTCGCACGAAATGTCTGACTCACGTCGACTCGTCATTCGGTGCTATTAAGATGGATTTGTGTAAGAATGTTACATTATTTGCTTTTGTAAATCTGGCTATTCTTTTATGGTATCACACTAAGTGACAGCTTAACGACACTTTATGGACTGATGTTACTAAGATGGCTAGAAGTCAGTGTAATGTAAAATATAATATATAAACGTGATTTTGTAAATCGGGTGAGTCTGCAGCTGTATTACACCCTTGTGCAAATTTATTAAAACAAAACGAATAATGTCTTCCTCGGAGCTTTCACACTTTCTCTGATCACGTATACGTCGTCTTCTGTGTTTTTCTTTCGACCGCATTTTTCTTTACATTTTGGACTGATGGATCCGGTTTGTTTCTTAGCCTTGATAACAGAACTGACAGTTGAAAGGCTGATATCAGAAATATCCGCCTTTCTCTCTGTGAGGCTCGCCAGTGTGTTCGTGCAATTTTCGTACGCTTCCTTGGAATAACGTCCATAACAGAAAATTGCCGTAAGACAACTAATTGACCGTCGAGACAATAGTGCTTGAGCATTATAAAAATCTGATGCAATCACGGATGACGGGATATTTTTCAAGTCCAACGAATTGCATCATGCACTCCTAAAACTGTACACCACTCTAAATGACCTAATCTGAGGAAAAAATAGAAACCTATAATTACACACTGTTACTCTAGTGGGTCTAGGACTGGCAGTATGGTGAAAGAAAAGAAACTAAAGCAATTGTCTCAAATAATTTGCAAAAGGGTGTATTTTACACTCAGTAAAACATAGGACTGGAAACAATTTAAGAATTAATTACGTATGTATTGTCACATTTTGTATTGTAGTAGAAAAAAATCCATAATCGATGAGGTTCTTCTTCTATGCGCCGTGTTCCTTCAGGACGTAGGCAATCATGGCCTTCCATATCTCTCTATCCCTTGTATTTCTTAACACCCTTTCTCTTGTTACTCCTCCCAAACCATTCTCTGCCATCGATTTAATAAAGCTCATTAAGTATGTCATGTGTTGCTTTCCCCTGACACTTTTTCCTTTTATCTACTCTGTGAGAATTAGATCACCTAAGCCTTTCTTGCTCGTTAGATGTCCCTAAATCTTCAGCTGTTTTTCCTGTTCAATTACATACATTTTAAGCTTTTTTATAAACATTTTAAAGTTACACAAAGACAACATCCATCATTCTTTGTGAAAAATATAAAAAGAACTTATTCCATACCAAATCTGCTTATTCATAATAGACGCAAATCACAGACAAGACGCAACCACTGCGTAAAATTTTAAAACATATATTACACAAATGAGAAATACGTACTTTGCATAAAAATTTCCTTTGTGCGCCTATTAAGTCAAGATAACAATTTCTGATTAAAGGATTAACACACCGAAAAATGAAAAAAAAAATGTTTTGGGAAATGACAAAGATTTTGAAAAAAGCAAAAAGAGAAAACTGTTCAACCACCTTTGAGAAAACGAAAACATCTACTTTTATTTGCCAACGTGTGTCTCTGAGAGATCTAGTTAATTTTGAAAAGAACCTCTTGAAGTTTTTGTGAAAATTTCTTCAATTTTATTTTCGTTCTTTGTTGTCCAAACACAGGCGAATTTAACTTGAACTTCAGAATTATTTAGTCTCTCTGCAACTGGCTGGTCACTGGTACGTTTTTGATGCTCTCTTTTTGATGTCAAATGCACTCTACTCCTTGATGTTGATTTGCCTTGTCCCTTGCCGTCAAAATATATTCTCCTCGCATCTACTGAACTAAGCTCTATATATTTGGAAAGTTAGACTCACAAGCATCTCCCACACTACACAGAACTTGAAACCACGTCTTCCATCGGTCTCATTGGTCAGTAATTTTCTATGAACTGGAAATTAACTCTTTACAAATTTAGGCGGGTTTTAACCACTGAGCCAAAAAACATATACAAGTGTAAGAATATTTTAAATAAACCATCTGACCCTTATAAAAATACTCTTATCTAAAAAAGAACGAGTAGTCCCAAAAACAACTCAGACGATTAACCATTTATTCAAGGCTAACAATTTAAAAGTAGTGAAATTAAAATATTTATATGTCTAACATTTTTGCTGTTGTGAGTGTACTTCTTTACAAAGTTTTTATTGCCTACTGAACATAAATTCTCTATTATTTGTGTTATAAACTAACGCGATTTTAGTCCTTTTTCCAAACCAACGTAGGCGTATAGTAGCAGACAATGCGACCGGTGTTTTGTTTATTATATAATGAGTTGGGTGTATCACTTGGCTTACGATGAATACCAAAATGATGGCGCTCATAAGAAATTATAATCAGCTTATTTATTTATTTTAATAATTTCACCCCAAAGTAAGTGATAATGCCACTAGAACAAAATAGGTTACGGGTAGTGAAGAAAATCAGAAAATTTTAATTAGAAAAATGGGAGGCAAAAGACTTTAAAGGAACAAGGTTCAGGAAAACAGAAAATGTCGGCTAGCGTTACATTTAAAATTTTGAAGATTGTAGGTAACAAGGAAGCAAGAAACGGGAAGTAAGTTCCACGAATTTAGGTAATAAGGATACCGATAAAAGCAACACGAGTAAAAGATTGAAAAAAAAAATAATTTTATTCAAAAATACATTATTGGCAAAAACGTTGGTTTTAAAAGAAATCATATAAAAACTTTTATATATTTATAAATAAATATTAGCATAAAAAAGAGAATTGTTTCCCTCCATTTGTTATATAAATTTAATTTAAAATTTATGAAAAAAAGTTATAATAAAACCAATATTTAAACATGAACACACCGTTTTATATCACTCTTTAAAAACACAATTTAATAAATAGAATCTTATGTTGTGACCCAGTCATTTTTACCGGTGTCATTATTACCAGTGTCATTATCACCGTTCACCGAGTTCCACAGGCAAAAGAATGCAACTAGAAGAATGGCAGAGTATGTATCTTGTTCAACAGTAAAAATGCTGAGATCTAATTGCGAATCAAGTGGCACGTTTAATTTCATGCAGTCAAGGCGCTAAAACTCATCAGAACAATTGTCATGAAAATATTTGTACAAAAGACAGAGGGAAGCCAAGTCATGTCGACGAGTAAGTGACTGAAGTCAAGAAGACCCTTTTTTGAATTTCGTCAAGAATCAAGAGATATTTCAAAGAAGCACCAGACCAGAAATGGCAGCACATTCAATTCACGGAGAAATGGTAGAATTATAACACAGTACAGATACTGTATTGTTTTATTTAGGAACCTCCACTAATTCACGATACCTAATGTTAGAAATTATTTTTTTAAATGAAAAACTTTCTTGAAGCCTTCATTTTAGATCTAATTGATAGCTAAAGGATTAAATTTACTATTTCCAGGAAGCACAATACTCTAGTGTATTTCAAAGAGAAATTATATTAATTGGAATCGATTTTTTCCTAAAATAGCCCCTTTTAGTCGTTGTTTATTGCAATGTAATTTTCTCTATTAAAGATGTATGTTGTGGTACTGTAGATATCGGCTCGTAAGGAGTTCAAATTCCAGCTGAATTCCTTGCATTCACTTACACGCAAATATCCTTGAAAAAGGTATTAATCAGACTCTTCCCTCTAGTTATGGGTTAAATAACAGGACTGATTGAGTTCTATAGCCTTGGCTGGCAATCAGTCTACCGCAGAAGGTAATGGCAACCTACTGTGACATGATCGCCCAAGCGTGTATCACGTATGGCACTTAACTGATTGACTGCATTTTCTTTATTACAAAATCTTCCAAAAATAAAATATATTTTTCTGAAATTTTATTTGACGAATATTATCTGATTTAAAGTATAATTAATTTGAAACTGAAAATCTGCTGCGAATAGGAAAAGTATAAAATTATGTAAAAAAATAATTTTATTCCAAAAAAGCAAAAATTAATGGAGTTACTTATATTTGATTTTTGCAAAAATTTCCATATCAGTATGATTTTTTACAGGAAATAAATGGTTAAATAAGATTGTTGACCAAAATTTTGAACGTGACAGAAAGGATTAGAAAGAGATAATTAAAAATATTTTGGTCTTTTCTCTTAGTAATAATATAAACATTTTGACGATAAGAATTTGTTTTATTAAGTCTGGGGTAATTTTTCATCATGCTATGCTGTTTTTTAGCGAATTCGTGGAAGAACCACGTTTTATTTCGATTTGTTAATGTCTTTTGTAGTTTAGGTGCCTTTTAATTGGTAACTGTTTTGAACACTTCCGGTTAGCTCTTAGTATATTATGGGAACCACTCACAATAAAAGATTATACGAAAATTTCAGTTTTATCATCTTCTTAACCTCACATAAATGTTAATTATCACCAGTTTGTAAATTTTAATACCTTTTCATTCTACATTTATTTATTTATTTTTTTAAATAGCCATATTTTATATGTTTGTATCTCCCTGTGTAGAATGTTTGCAACACGTGTTCACCGTCAACAAACGTTGCTGCAAAATGTAACTTTCTTGTAAGTTCTTTTTCCGTGAACTCACGACAACATTCAAATGTATTTCTGTAGGAAAATTTATACATATTCATATAAACAAAATATTCGCTACATTCTTTAACGCATTTAAACAAATGGTCTTAGCTTTATGGTTAAGCCTGCGGCAGCTTCTGTGATATTTCGTGTTGCCCTTGCTTGTTTGTATTTTCAAACTTACTATTCTTATATTTTGTAGCTCTTAATAAAATTTGTCTTTTTGTCATCTGCCCTAATCGATGTTCTGCCAACCATTTACATGATATACAATCTATAATATGTAACATTAATCTATCAATTCAGTGCCATCCATGATACACGCTTGTGTGATCATTTCTCTTTCGATTCATGACTGACTAAGCAGGAGATGTTCCTCCAGTAGGTTGCCATTTATTTCAGCGATAGACTGATTGCAACCAAGGCTATAAAGCCCAATTTGTCCTGCTATTCAAACCAGGTAGAAAAGATGGAATAATGCTTTTCCCAAGGGCATTTGCGCGTAAATGAATGCAGTGAATTCAACTGAAATTTGAACTCGGTCCTCTGATTTCTCATTCTGAGCTGATATTTATTGCACCATTTACGCAGTGTAATTGAATAAGATGTAATTATACTTTATTTTGTTGTAGAATAAACCTGATAAGTAATAACCAAATTTATTTCTGACAAAACCAAATTAATACAGAACGGAGATTGTTTAATATAACTGCTTCTCATAGTGTACAGATCAAGGGTATTTGGAAATAAATCTTTTGTTTTTGTCTATGTTTGCAGGCACCATTAAGGGTTTTGGGCAGAAGAGACAAAAGTTAACTTTTACGATACTTCCAAATAGTAACTTAAATTCGATTTTTTTCAATCTCCTTTACCACTCATAAAATATATTTTAGAATAATAGATCAAAATTCTTTTTTCTTTCAATTAATATTTTTTCATTTAACAATTGAATTCCATTAAAAATAAACAAATTAAAATATATTTTAATATGATTTATAAAAATTCTTTTTCCTTTCAATTAAAAATATTTTTTGTATTCAACTATTGAATTCAGTTAAAATATAAACAACTGAATTATGTTAATGATCACAAAAAATGAATCCGATTTTAGAAAGTTAACCTTCAGAACTACAAAACAGGCCTAAATGCATAAATTATGTGGATAGCAATAAAATGTCTTTCTTAATCCACCTGTGATGAAATCTCAAACCCAAGCGATTAATCGAAAAAGTCTTTATGCTTACATACTAATAACAAGAGATTAAAATACGTCTTCTTTCTCTATGTGCCATGTTCCTTCAGGACGTAGGCGATCATGGCCTTTCAAGTCTTCCTGTCGCTGATAGCTGTTAGCAAACTTTCTCATGTTACCCCATCCAAACCCCGCACTGCCATCCACCTGCTCAGGCCCGTCAAATATGTAATCCGCTGCTTTCCCCTGTCTCTCTTTTCTTTTATCTGACCTGTGTGCATCAGATTCTTCAAGCCTTCCTTCCTTCTTTATCACATGTCCCAGCATTTTCAGCTGTCTTTTCTTGAAGGTCAGTATTAATGTCCTTTTTGTTTCCATCCTTTCTAAAACCTTATCATTGCTTACAAGCTCGAAAGCTGATATCCGCAGCATCTTTCTGTAGAATCACATTTCAGTTACTTCAAAATGATTTTCATCTTTGATGATATTATCCAGCATTCACTGCCATATTGAAGAACAGACAAAACTGTTTAGTGACCATTTTTCTGTTTCTAGCGAAATTTTCTTGTCTCTTAATACTCTTCTCAGCTTCTGGAATGCTTCCTTGACTATTCCAATTCGCCTTCGGATCTCGGTGTCGCACTTTCCGTCTTCCGTTAGAACCCTTATCAAGTACTTAAATTTTTGTACTTGCTTGATTTTAGTATCCCAAACCTGTAATTGGCATTTGGGGATTTTCTGTTTACATTCGGTTTTTTTTATATTTTATTTGTACTACTTTCTTTGACTTTCTTCATCTACCTTTTTTAAGATGAATTGTGGTTTTTCTTCCGTGTCGGCTATCAGCACTGTATCATCTGCTTGTCTTACGTTATTCAGATTGTGACTGCCGACGACGAATCCTGGCATAACTTCTAGGGTCCTCAGAATAGTAATACTACTACAAATAATAAAGCCAACATATTCAATTGGGAATTTCAAGTAGATGACGAAGTGCAAATAAACCATAATACAGCTACTACAATGGCAAAGAACCCAAGAAAGCAAAAGCAAAGTCAATGTACCAAATACAGAAACGATGGCAACATAATCCTCTTCATAGCCAGTACACTGCCTGTATCAGACAAACTGATGTTGACAAACCCCATACCCATCAGTGGTTACGTAGTTCAAGATTAAAAGCTGAAACTTTCTGCACAGGACCAATACTTGCTAACTAGAAATTAACACGCACACCTACTGAAGGATTATGTTAACCCCGAATGCAGATTCTGTGATAAATATCCAGAACCTATTATCCAATGTGTATTCTTTTGAATGGTGTTAGCACCCACTTAATATAAAACTCAGCATGAAAATGTTGTCCAAAATCTACACTGGGAATTCTGAAACTTTTACGGGAAGGAAACTGTAAGAGACCGGCATAAACATAAAACCGGTTTGGTCTGGGGTTACTTTTTAGTACGTTAAATTTATCTTCTAGTCGCCTGTGCTTATCTCCAATCCTTTTCATCGGTCACTTGGTTGTTTTTATTGGTTTGACGGTGTTTTGAATTTAGTGTGTGTGTGTGTGTGTGTGTGTGTGTGCGCTTTTTCATTTCGTCTTTATGTTTTAGAGTTGTTTTTTATGGGTCATCTGGTTCCTTTTTATTGTTGGGATTATCTTTTGAATTTGGTGTGTGGGTGTGTGTATGCATGTGTGTGTATGTGTGTATGTATGTGTGTGTATGTATATGTGTCTGTGTATGTTTTTTGTGTGTGTGTTTTTCATGTCGTTTTGTTGAGCGAAGGCTTGTATTTTTTATGAATATTTCTTCCTGCATTACTAATATTTCGTAATCTGTATTTTGATAAATAGGTATAACTTTGAATTTGCCATCACTACATTCATGCAAATGCTGGGAAACATAATTTCCAGTTATATGATAATCTTATATTGCTTTTATGAAAGGATATTCTATTATTCAAGCATTGTGTCGCTTCCACGTATAACTTTGCGCATTTGTCACATATTAGAGCGTAAACTACATTTTTTGAGTTGCAGTTCAGATCCGATTTTTTTTCGAATGTAGTTGCGTTTTCGAACTGGAAGTGTTTTCCTTCTATTATCATGTTGCATACTCCACATCTTTTTGTTGCATTTTGTGACCCCTGTGTTGTGCATTGTTGTTCGAATTTCGATGAGGTTACGATGTCTTTTAAATTTTTGGGCTGGCGTTTGCTGTTAATTCATATGTTTATTAATGTTTATTAATAGTAATTATATATATATATAAGGTTCGATGAGTAAATGTTGGCATTTATGTTTTTAATTTCGCGTATAGGCATTGTTTGCTTTTGATTTTGTCGATTGTACAGTTTAGTAGGGTCCGTTGGGCACTGTTTATGAGAAAAAGAGCACCATGACGGAATTCACTCTGCCATACTGTACTGCTTGGCATTCACGCCGGAATATCCAATACAAACATTTTCTAGTGTTTGCAGTTCTTGGATCCCATTGTTAAAGAAGATGTTACCCAGATCGTAAAAAAAGTCAACAGCAGCAGATATGACGTCATTATCACTGCGATCCCAGTCAGAAGTGATTTTTTTCATGTTGGTGAACAGATGATAGTCAGAAGAATAGGAAGTTCAAACTCACAGTCCCCAACAGCGGCTATGGAAATCGAGGTCTTGTATAGTGGAGCGTTGTCCTGATGAACAATGCTATTTTTGTCAGTTTTCGCGATCGTTTGGTTTTGATAACCTTTCGTAACTGTCTCTGTAAGTTGGTATAATGCTCTCTATTGAGGGTGTGACGCTTTTGAATTAGTACAATGGCTTCTGCATTCCAAAAATTGAGGCCATAACCTTCTTCTTCTTCTTTTTCTATGTGCCGTGTCTCTTCAGGATGTAGACGATCATGGCCCTCCATATCTCCTTGTTCCTAGTTGGTCTTAGTATCCCTTCTCCTGTTAACCCACCCAAACCCCGCTGTCATTTATTTGCCTAAGCTCGTCAAGTATGTTACGCCTTGAATTCCTCTGTCTCTCTTTCCTTCTATCTGATCTGTGAGTATCACATTCTCAAAGCCCTTCTTCCTCATTATATGTCACAGGAATTTTAGTTTTCTTTTCGTGATGTTATCTATTAGTTTCCTTTTCGTTTCCATCCTCTCCAAAACCTTATCATTGCTGACATGCTCGGTCCATGGTTTCTGCAGCATTCTTATGTAGAACCACATTTCGGTTGCTTCAAGACTCGCCATCTTTGATGAGATTGTCCATTATTCACATATTGAAGAACAGACATCACATAACAATCCAGTATTCTATTCTTTATTTCTAGTGAAATTTCCCTGTCACTCAAGACTCATCTTCTGGAATGCATCCTTGGCCATGCCGTCTCGTCTTTGGATCTCGGTGTCGCACATTCCTTCTTCCGTTAGAACACTTCTTAGATCTTTGCAAATCAAACGAACTTGGCCTTGGCGTATTTAGGCGCAGGTGAAGAGGGGTGATTAGCTAGGTACGCTTTTAAATAAGTGTCAGAAGATGTGACAGCCACCGAACAGAGATCTTTGTCATGTTCACTGTACACGTTATGCTTAACTCTCACGTTATATGGCTATTTCATTTATAGTCACCCATCGCCATGTGGTGAAAAGGATCATTGTTTTCCACGGTGGTGGCAGTTGAAGGATGTCCAGACCATAGATCATCTTCAAGACATTCCCTTTCCCTCCTAAATTCAGCTCCCCACATTTGCACTGTTGATAAAGCTAGAGCATTATCTCCTAATGTAGCCACCATATCAGCATGAATGTCCTTGGGGCTAAACACTTTTTCTGAAGATACTTGATAACACAACGATAACTACTAGTTATTTTTGAAGTTTTCTGTAAACAATCAGATGTCAGTTTACTTTCAAAGAGACAATGCGGTTATTATTTTTTTAAAAGAAGTTGAAATGAATGAATGCAAGATTTCAAAGCTCTAACATCACTCTTTCATAGTCAGTCTATGACCTTATCAGAACACATTGTACCTGAACTTATTAATAAGAAGAGCTGAAATTAATGCTTGTGAGACTTAATAGCTCTGACATCATTCCTTCATAGCAACATATGTACTTTCAATCCACTATCGAATCTGTAAAGAATCAATGCAATTAATAAGAAAAAGAGTTGAAATGAAGACATGCAAGATTTCGAAGCTGTAGCATCATTCCTTCATAGTCAGCCTCTGAACTTTTCAGTCCACATTTCTACACACACACACACACACACACACACACACACACACACACACACACACAAAAGTAAGCTTCCTTTAAATATGGCTAGAGAGATGGGAAAAGAGAGAGGGTGAGAGACAGAGAGAGAAAGAGAGAGAGAGAAAGAGAATGAGAAAGAAAGTGTGTGTGTGAAGTCATGAATTTCGAATTTATTTGATCCGCCTAAAATCTGAGCTAAATTTTTTAATATATTGGTCTTCGTGTCTCATTCAGTTCCTGATTTTTTATTGATTGGGTAATTAAAAGGGTCAGAAATGTCTTCTTGAGTCTTTTTTAAATCATCATCTAAATAGAAAAGCGCCTTATATCGGGAAATTTTATACATTAGTAAATTTCATTACGAACAATTTATGGGAGGAAAAAAGTAATCATTTCAATATAGATCTAAATCACTTTCACTTTTCTCTTTAGGAAAAGAGTGCGCTGTTGTGTAGAATTCTATAGACGAGCTGCTATTTTTAGTTGACTAACCACGGCCTATTGCGAAGTCCCGAATTCATCTTTTTTTTATTTATGTGTAGGTTTATTATCTGGATGTAAGCGATCATGGAACTCGACTTACCCCTATCCACTGTTTCTCTTTACATTTTACCTCTTGATATCTCCCCTAAACCCTACTCCGCCATCCAATTGCTTAAGCTCATAAAGTATGTCTTGGAACGCTTTCTTCTGTTTCTCTTTCTCTCTATCCGTTAGTGAGTAGTAGATTCTCCAATGCTTCCTCTGTCATTATGTGCCACAAAAAGATCAGCTGTCTCTTCCTGATGTGAAATATTAGTTTCCGTTTTGTTTCCATCCTCCCCAAAACCTTAAAGTTGCTCACATTTTCAGTCCATGTCATCTTCAGCATCCTTCTGTAGAAGCACGTTTTTGTTGATATCACATACAGTCCATTAGACTTTACTTTGTTTCCAACCAAATCTTTCTCTTTTTCTCAATACTTTATTCAGCTTTTGGAATGCGTCTTTGGCCATACCAGTCAATCAGTCAGTGAAGTGTCATACGTGATACACGCTTGGGCGATCATGTCTCGAAAGTGACATGACTGACTAGGCAGAAGATTATCCCGCAGTAGGTTGCCATTGCTTTCTGCGGTAGACTGGTTGCTAACCAAGGCTATAGAACCCAATCTGTCCTGTTATTTGACCCATAACTGGAAGGAAGAGACGGATTAATACCTTTCCCAAGGGTATTTGCGCGTAAGTGAATGCAATGAATTCGTCTGGAATTCGAACTCTGCCCCTCCCCCGATTTCTCGTTCCGAACCGATATCCAATGCTCCACAACGCAGTAGGTTACTATAAACTCAGATATGTTTAAATTTTTTCTTCTTCTAGGTGCCTTGTCCTTTCAGGACGTAGGCAATCATAGCCTTCCACGTCTCCCTATCCCTGGTGGCTCTTATCACGCTTTCTCCTGTTACACCACGCAACCCTCCTTCTGTCATCCACACCTGCTCAAGCCCTTCAAATATATTACCCACTGTTTTCCCCTGTCTCTTTTTTCCTCTTTCTGTCCTGTTAGTATCAACCCTTCTTCCTTATTGCATGTCCCAGGAACTTTAGCTGTCTCTTCCTGATTCTCAGTATTTACTTTTCGTTTCCATCCTTTCCAAAACATAATCATTGCTCACATGCTCGATACATCATATCCGCAGCATCCTTCTGTAGAACCACATTTCAATTGCTTCAAGTTGTTCATTTATCTTTGATGATATTGTCCAGCATTCACTGCCATATTGACAAACTGACATCACATAGCAATCCAATACTCTCTTCTTTGTTTCTAGCGCAATTTTCTTGTTTCTTAATACTCTACTTAGCTTCTGAAATGTCTCCTTCGTCATGCCAATTCGCCTTCGGATCTCTTTGTCGCACTTTCCGTCTTCTGTTAGAACACTTCCCAGGTATTTAAGTTTTGTACCTGCTTGATTTTAGTATCCCCCACCTGTATTTGACATCTTGGGCTACTCTTTTTGCTGATGACCATGTATTCGGTTTTCTTGCAACTTATTTGTTGTCCTTTCTTGTCACTCTCTTCAGCTACCTTCTGTAGGAGGTCTTGTAGTTTTTTCGCGCCTGCTATCAGTACTGTATCATCTGTTTATCTTATGCTGTTCAAATTGTGACCTCCGTTGGTAAATCCTGACATAACATCCAGGGTCCTCTGAATAGTCTCGCTGTACAAGTTGAATAGATCCGCTGAAAAGATGCATCCTTGTCTTACGCCTCTTTCTATCGTTGTATATCTGCAGAATTCTTAACCTGTCCGTATGCAGGTAGTTTGCTGCTAGTAGAGATTCGTGATTACTCTTATGTCTTTTCGAAATATGTCGACGCTGCTGAGCATCTCCATAAATTCACATAAACAAAAAAATTCTTAGAAGTACAAGTTCTTTTTAAACCCCTTGGGAACAAAACTCAGTAACAATGGGGCTGTAATAGATATGTTATGAGCTGTTTAAGGCTTATAACATCTCTCTGTCTGTCCTTCAATATGGCACCGAATGCTGAACAATCTCATCAAAGATGAAGGAAACACTTGAAGCAACTGAAATGTGGTTCTACAGAAGGATACTGAGGAAATCATGGACCCAACATGGGAGCAATGACGAGGTTTTGGAGAGGATGGAAATGAAAAGGAAACTGAGATTTAACATCACGAAAAACAACTGAAGTTTCTAGGATATGTATAGATAGAGGGAAAGAGAGGCAGGGAAAAGCAACTTGAATGGTAAAGCTGGGTTTGAGAGGGTAACAGGAGAAAGGTTGTTAAGTGCAACAACGGACAGGGAGATGTGGAGGGCCATGATCCCCTACTCCCTGAAAGAAGCACAGCACATAGAAAAAGAAAGAGATTACAGTCCCATCTTTTCCATCTCAAAAATAACAAAGTTACAGAAATAACAAAGACAATATACGACAGTTGAGAAATCTTTAAAGTCCAAACTGTGAATAAATACGAGCTTCATCGGATAATCAGATTACTGGGGCACATAATTAAGCTTGCCAACTGAATTCTGATGTATAGAGTGCGTAGCAGACTCAGACCAGAAATAGAGCACAGAGAGTGTGGCTTCTGATACTGGAACAAGAAACGTGATTTTTATGAACCTAATGCAATCGAAATGAGCCATACAAATACAGGTGGATGTATATCCATGGTTGATAGTCTAAGCAAAAGCAGTTGATAAGCTACGACACAAAGATCTCTGTGAATTGACAGGAACATATTGGAATAACATTTACAAAACAACTGCATACGGAGAGAAAACGAACTGAGAAATGAAAAAAATATAGAAATGGATGTAAAGCAAGATGCAACATCTCATGGATTTATTGACCTTTATAGAAACGTGATCATAAGAGAATTACAAACCCTTTCGGGATGTATTATTGGCGGGTATTATTTTAACAACCAAATAATCGTGTTGCTAACCCAAATGCTTGAACGTCGAGTTAGAGTTGTAAAGGTAACGGTGAAGAAACAACTGTCAATTGATTTTTAATAATTTCAGCCCAAGTAAGGCAATAAAGCAACTAGAATGCAAGAGGTTAATGTGTGTTAGAAAGTATGAGAAAAGCTTCTATTAAAGAGAAATGGCTAGAAAAATAATACGAATTAAGAAGATAACTATTGATATTGTATTGAAAATTTTGAAAATCAAAGTTGATTGGGAAGCAAAAAGTTCGAAAAGAATTCCACAAGCGAGAAGTGCAATAAAAGAAACTATTAGCCTAAAACTTACGGTTACATCTAGTCATTTCAACTGTAAACCGATAAGAACTTGCCGACAGTCTAGTCAGTCAGTTAAGTTTTATACGTGATACACGCTTGGGCAATGTCTTGAAAACATTGTCTGTCTAGGTGTATGTGTGTGAGGAAAGTTTATTAACTAAGTATTATTATGTTTTCAAAATAATTTCTTTTTAATGGGAAATGTTCTTTTTGTAATTAGGCTGGTATTAGTGAACTCAAAGTTATATCCCACCTCATTTCGATGTAAAAAGAGGGAGAGATTTTGTCTAAACGTTCGTAGATACGGGTTTTGTTCGTAGATGCGGGTTTTTAGATCACATGATGTCTTTCCCATGTACACGTTTCTGCAATGTAGACAGTTTATCTGATCAATTCGGTTATTTGAAATAGTTTTTTTGTTTTATCAAAAATAGTCTTGGAGGCAGTGCTAAAGATCCTAGTGGCGAATTTGTTTACGAGTTTAGTTAAAAAGTTGTTGGAAGGCATAATTATGAAATTTGCGTAATTTTTGTAGAAAGTATGCTTTTTTTTTGGTTTTGTTAATTTTGAAAGTTCGTCTTAAAGGGTTGAGGATAAAATCGTGTGGGTAGTGGAGAAGTTTGAATGTTTTCTCAATATATTTCTCTTCATTTAAATATTCAAGGCTAAATATTTTAAGGTTTGTAAGGTAAAATCAGATGATTAATCGAGATTTTATTATCTGGTCGTGGTAGGAATATAAATTGATTAGGTCTTTTTTGTTGGTGAGTTTTCGGTAAACTTTAAAATCTAATTTTTCATTGTTGTGTATTAATAAGATGTCGAAGAAAGAGAGTTGTGCGTGCTAAATTCGTGTGTGAATTCAATAATGGGTTCATCCTTATTGACTTTCATTATGGCGGTAAAATAAGATGACGTCATCAATGTATCATAGAACTGTTAGATTTGATGCACTTCAATGGGCGTGATTCTAAGAAATCCAAATATAGGTAAGTGATAGGTGATTCCGATGAGTAAGCTGATTTTTTGTATAAAGTGTTATTGAAAGAGAAGAAACAATAATTAGTTTGCATATCCAACGAAATGCAAAATCATCGCAACATCTCGCTACACTTCAACAATCTATTGGAATTAACTTCTACAGACATTTCTTCACACACATACACATATCCTCCAATATAAACTCACGTTACCATCCATCATACACTTATACAGACAAGCTTGTCTACATAAACACGCACAATCACTATCACACACTTTACCGTCCAAAATATTCTAAGCACAAAAAAAATTGAAAACTTTTTATTGCTTTAATACACGTGACCAATAAGAATTAATCCCAAATCACAACAAATCAGTATACTGACGCTGATTTTTTCATTTTTCTCTCGTTTGCTGAAGAATCTTTAATAAAAGTGAAACATGTTAGATTGAGATATATTCTATCATATATACACGTGTGTGTAGGTGTATGTATGTATGTATGTGTGTGTGTGATAGAGAGAGAGAGAGAGAGAGAGAGAGAGAGAGAGAGAGAGTTGGTTTTCTTTTCGTGGGGTTTTCTTGACCTGTATTTGAAATGTTTAGTCATTTTAATTATGAAATTGTGAAAATTACTACAAATCGACAATTCGAGATTTCGCCCATTCCTTTCACGATTGCTAATCGGGAAATAACGCGTTGTTAATTAAATCTGTTTTAATTACATCAAGTATTTTATCTGAAAAGCAATCAAGAATTACCCGATGTTATCCTTATTAAAGCTAAATACGCGCATGACGTGGACAGATCGGTTTTCGAACGTAACTATTTACTAACAGGGCCTTTTTGCATGAAGAGGCAAACGATTAAAATGTGACTCGTTGTGTCAAGATCAACCGATTTACTTTGAAGGCCTTCAGTGTTCTTATACCTTTTACTCATTAGCGTTAGTCATCATTCAAGTAAAGTCGACTTTCTTACAAAATCAATCATTAATCGAAGTTAAAATTAAATTCTTATCGGGATTTGTTTACATCTGATTTTGTTTTTGTTTTGTTTTTTATCTTTTAAATCCAATAATATGATTGACTGAATTCGACGTCAGAACAAACTCACTGATTATAATTATTTACTGATTTTCCATTACACCAGTATTAAAAAATATCTATCTATCTATCTATCTATCTATCTATCTATCTATCTATCTATCTATAAAATATCATTCTGTTCATATCTGTCTATAACATCCTACCTATAACATCCTATCCAAATCTATCTATCTATCTATCTATCTATCTATCTATCTATCTATCTATCTATCTATCTATCTATCTAATAGGGAAATGGCAAGCAATGCATGTCTGGCTAAGTATTACCACTTATCAAGTAATTTTGCCGATCAGTGCTACCACATACAAAATATTAACATTGAAATCTAGTAAAATCGGTCAATATATTTTATCCAATTCTTAGTCTCTTCATATCTATCTGCAAACATATATACACACATGTCCATGCTTATATAATGAAACAAATAGATAATTACGCTCGTTCATATATATATATATATATATATATATATATATATATATATATATATCAGTTTAAATAAATTGCAAACATTATGTCTGCTTATTTTAATAAAATCCGTTCATACTCACGGATTAAGCTTTCGCGTATTACAATTGAAAGTTGTCAGAAATGAGCTGTAACGTTGACAGATGCTATTATCATTCATTTCTCAAGGTACCCAAGAACTTTCAACCTCATTCCGAGATCATCTTCAGGGGTGTGAGTTATAGTAACAAAAAATTACCACAAAATATGTATGGTGAAAAATTACTATACATTTTTTCTGCTTCAAATATAACGGTTGACAAATTCCATTTTGGATAATATTCACGTTCTAATGAACGCTAGCAATTTGTCAAACTACATTATCGTGGTAAGATATATTAACAATTAAGATAAACGGTCTAATATTACTATATAGCTTAGATATTAAGCACTTTATTTTTAGTGAGCTAGGTCAGGTCAGTTTGGGGGTCAATCTTTTCCCATACGTGATTTAAGCGAGTAATGATCATATATATATATTGAAAATAGAAATAAGGCTTGTTCCGACGAGAGAATTTAGTATAAGTGACAAAAATGTGAGAAGCCATGAACGTTTTGCTTAAAGTGTAGATTTATTGTTATTATTATTATACAAAAAGTGATATTAATAATAATAATAACAATAAGTCTGCACTTTAAACAAAACCTTCACACTTTTCCAAATATATATATATATATATATATATATATATATATATATATATATATAAAGTTAAATTGTAATATATATAAAGTCAAATATTTAATATTTAAATTGTAATATATATAAAGTTAAATTGTAATATATTTAAAATCAAATATTTAATATTTAAATTGTAATATATATAAAGTTAAATATTTAATATTTAATATTTAAATTGTAATATATATTACAATTGTAATATATAGTTAAATATTTAATATGTAATATATATAAAGTCAAATTGTAATATATATAAAGTTAAATATTTAATATTTAAATTGTAACATATATAAAGTTAAATATTTAATATTTAATATTTAAATTGTAATATATATTACAATTGTAATATATAGTTAACTATTTAATATGTAATATATATAAAGTCAAATTGTAATATATAAAAAGTTAAATATTTAATATTTAAATTGTAACATATATAAAGTTAAATATTTAATATTTAATATTTAAATTGTAATATATATTACAATTGTAATATATAGTTAAATATTTAATATGTAATATATATAAAGTTAAATTGTAATATATATAAAGTTAAATATTTAATATTTAAATTGTAATATATATAAAGTTAAATATGAAATATTTAATATTTAAATTGTAATATATATTACAATTGTAATATATAGTTAAATATTTAATATGTAATATATAAAGTTAAATGGTAATATATATATATAAAGTTAAATATTTAATATTTAAATTGTAATATATGTAAAGTTAAATATTAATTATTTAATATTTAAATTGTAATATATATCACAATTGTAATATATAGTTAAATATTTAATATGTAATATATATAAAGTTAAATTGTAATTATGCTTATTTTTGTCAAGGCATTATTGTGGTGTTTTCACTCTTCAGGGACTTGCAAAACATCACAGTAATACCTTCAGGAAACTTCAAAGATGGTATCACTGAAACTAACTCAGCACAGCTGAGTGACAAACTTCTCTACATTAATCCTATATGCGTTCATATATACATGTTAACCTTCCGCAAAAAAAACAAAAAACAAAAAAAAAACAAAAAAAAACGGGAATTTTTATTTGTCAGTTTGTGGGTTTTTTTCTTGTGGGGCTAACTTAAGAGTAAAGTGTACACGACTCGACCAAGAACTCTGGATGATTTAAAACAGAGAATTCAGGATGAAATTCACAGTATCCCAGCTGAGATGTTGCAGCGATCAATGAAATTAATCTCAACAGCAGATTTCAAGTATGCATTCGTCATCTACAGGACGAAATTTAAAAAAAATGAAAATACCATCATTTTTTCTTAAACAGCATGTTTTAAGGTTTCAATTACTCTGAATAATATATTTTCTTCCATCACTTTTGATTTTATTGGATTGTTAAAAAATTTTCGTTTTTTGGGGGTCACCTTATATATATATATATATATATATATATATATATATATATATAAGAAAGTTTTGTAATTTGCTTGAAGCATTGTGTATATTAGGAATATGGTTAGGTTTTGAAGGCCGTCACAAGGCGTTTAGTAAAATAAAGAAGGTAAATAAGTTGTTGGATATCACCTATTTATTATACATTAATATTTCGAGATTATATTTATATAATACCGATATCGCATATTGAGTGCTGGTGGAATAGTATTGGAATATAACAGAGCTATACGTTTTATATAAAGTTTTTACTTACCGGTTGGAGAACTTTCGAGTTTCATACACAACGCAATCTTTAAGTGCTTAATTGAGTCTCAATTCTGCAGCTGAAGATTGCATTGTGCATGAAACTCCGAGTCGTGCTGTAGGCGATGATATAACCGTATAATTAATGTCGACTTGAATGGGCATGACTCCACATTCTACCGCACGAACGCTGGTATCCACAAGGGGTGTAGAGGCTCATCCCTTGTTCCCTGTTTAGGATGTGGTTTCCGGCTTTCTCTTTTCCAATCTTTTCACTTTTCTTTTTCTTTTTTTTTCAATTGGAGTAGATAGATTAAACTATCGCCCGGTTCACACTTCACCCACGTCTATTGTACAGGTATAGAGGCTCATCCCTTGTTCCCTGTTTAGGATGTGGTTTCCGGCTTTCTCTTTTCCAAATCTTTTCACTCTTACGTAGTCCCCTGCACATCAATGGCGTTACCGCCTTCCTCGGGGTGATATGATTAAAAAAAAAAGGGCTCTATCCTAGGCCTAACGCTCTAATCTTCATTAATGATCTCCCAGACGTGATCAAATTCCAAGTAGACATCTACGCAGACGACAGCACCATTTACTTCCGCATCAGTAAGAAATATGGCGAGGCAAACATAACCTCACTGCTGATCTTAAGAAGGAGCTCCACTCAATGATGAACTGGGGTAAGAAGTGGCTCCTAAATTTCAATGATTCTAAAACGAAACTCCTATCTGTCAACCATCACAGGCAATCTCTCCTGCCATCCATAAGCATGGATCAGGCAAGTCTCCCTGAAAGCAATACACTGCACCTGCTCGGTCTTACCCTATCTTCCGACCTCAAGTGGAATCATTACATTGAATCAATAGCTAAATTCGCTGCTAGGAAAGTTGTGTCACTGTGTCGTGCCAGGAAATTTTTTCCGCCTTAATCCATCTTGCACATATACAACCATCCGGAATGGTGCATGTAATACTGTTGTCATATCTGGTCAGGCGCCCCTGCTGTTCGTTTCAGTGTTCTCTTTTATAAATATTTTCACGGCTTCTGCTCTGACAAACTTACGTCACTGGTTCCTCCTCCACAAGAATTTACTCGGGCAACCAGACTGGCAACAAGGTTCCACCCTGTTACAGTTAGATGAACCAAATGCATGCTACAATTCTACTCCAGGAGCTTCTCTTCTCACGCTTCCCGCCTGTGGAACTTCCTTCCATATATTTACATTCCTGACGGCTACAGCCTCCAGGAATTTAAATGCAAAATCAATTCCCATCTCTTACCCACTTAACTCCAGCCCTTTGTACATCACCCCGTGTATCTTGTTTTTTTTTCCTTTCTCTCTACTTTCGCAACTGTCTTCACTCCTGTGTTCATGTCCTTCTCTTGCCCTTTCTCTTTCACCCCCTGTATTTGGTTCGTCTTTGTCTTCACTCTTGTCCTGCCTAAAACTTTAACTCTCTTCTGTAGCCCCCTGCACATCAGTGGCGGCACCGCCTTGCTTGGGGTGAAATTATATATATATATATATATATATATATATATTCATTTGTAAACGAATTATTGCGCGACCTAGGTTTCTACCATATGGTGTCGTCAGGCGATTTGCGATAACTTATTTTGCCGTTTTTTAAAGTATGAAAAAAAAAAAAAGATTAGAAGAATTGATAACGTTTTCATCCATGGTTGTATGACCCTAATAAGTATTTTATCGTATGGTTACACTTAGTCATAATCTCTGTTTTATTTATTTAGTAATTCATTTGTTTTTGGGAATAACATTATAACTAACTTTTGTTCCTGGCACAGTCTACATATTTTGATACCGTTTTAAGGCATGGCTGTTTTCACTATACTCCATGTTATGTCTGAGTCTTTTCCATATTTTAATTTCAATTTCCACACGTGGCTAGCCAATTTTGTTCAATTTTTTAAGTTTTTAATTTAAATGTAAATCTGTGATTGAAGTATCTCGTCTTAAAAGTATTTTTGGTTGATTTAAATTATACTTTGTTTTGAGCATTTAATTCAAGTACTTTTGCTTTGTAAATGACTTCTTTTGTTATTACAAAGTCCTTGAAGTGGCATTTATTTTTATCTCTGCAGTTACATTTCTTATTAATGATCTTGTTTTGTACGATGCTATTGAAATTTCTGGCGGTTATGAAATGTTCTAAATTACTAGTACATCTATAACTCAGTTTGACTGTATTCCTATTGAAAATTTTGTTTAGTTCTGAGTTTTTTGGGAAGTGTTTATCGATCAGTTTAAAAAATATTTGTCCTATTTTGATTTTTGCTTCTAAGTTAAACGGTGGATTGAACCAGATAACGTTTCATTTTCTATCATTGTTTTTTATTTGTCTGTTTGGTTGGGGATTGTATTCTAAAATATTCTTATGGCCAGATTTCCTTAGTGCATCTTCATAGTTTATTTTCTTTTTATCAAATATTGTTTTGTTTAACGTGTTTTTTTTATAGCTTGTGCTCTATTTCTTTGCGAATGTGCTTGATTATGCTTTTGGGATGGTTAGATCTTGTATTTACGTAGTTTAAATAAAAAAAACGTTAAAGTCAGTTATTGCAAATCGCCTGACGACACCACATGGCAGAAATCACGTAATAACTCGTTTACAAATGAAAAATATTCACAAGTTCTTCAATAAAATTGTATTGAACACTTTTTAATAGAACCGTGTACTGGTCTAATTTAATTATGACGAAAAACTTAGTAATTAAATATATATATATATATAGTCTTCCGCAAACAGATCTGTTTCGCTGTATCGCAGCTCATCAATACGGTTAGACTCCGATTGCTTTTTAACCCAGGATTGAAACCTGACCGAATTAGCGTCACTCGGCGATTCTACCTCTGGGCTATGGGCGTTCGGTAGAAGAAGGCAGACTTTTTAGCGTGTATATTGTCATTATACCCGCCCAATAGCCAGAGTGCTCTAATCCATAACTGAATGAGCGATGCGTACATGCCAGAGTAGCTACTGTTTTTCGAAGTCTACCATTCTTCCAGAGTGCTCAATCAGGGTGTGAGAGTGTAAATATATATATATATTTCAATGAATAGGTTTAACACGGAAGACTTTATTAAATTTTATTCACAATTAATTTTTTTTATATTTGACACGCTACCACCATTTGGATTAGACGCCTTACGTGTCACTTATTAAACCAAAGTGGCAAAAAAAGAAACATTTATTAAGCCATAATTTACATGAACCATTAAGGAAAATTCTTATTGAATATACAAGAGTAGTATATAAGTCACAATAGCAAGAACATCTGGCTATTAAAGAGGCACAATATATCAAACAATTCCCACTTACTATCAACAGTACATTATTTAATTTGGAAATGGAATATGAAAGTTTTTTAAAATAGATAGATGTTCACGCGTTTGGAAGTGAGAACTTGGAATGAAGGATCTTTTTTGAAAGCAAAACAGAATAAATTACTACGTAACAATCAAAACATGAAGATAGAATAACAACAGTGGAGACATCACACCCTTGAAAATGGTTCGGAGAAGTGGCCGAAAGCATTTTGGACGATAATTATGGGAAATTTTTAGATTCCTTACCTCCAGAAAAACGGAAAAATGTGAGAATGTTGGAAAAAATAAGTAAAAATTAATAAAATCTTGCTTGTCGGGCGTATTCAATGATAGATGTTTGAAATAATGGTTGTTGCCCAAGTATACATTAATATATATATATATATATATATATATATATATATATATATATATATATATATATATATATATGCACATGCATTTTCTACCTCAAGGCACATTTTATTTATTAAGATTTCTCGAACAAGCTGGCCGATATACATAATACACTCTCTTTATGGGGTGTCTATTTCAAATGCGAATATCCATTGTAATTACGTTATATATATATATATATATATATATATATAAGGATCATTTATATAGTTATAATTCTTTTAGACAAATTTTGTTAAATAATACACAAAAATCAGTCTATCCCACTTTTTATTAAGTTTTTCGAAATTGTTTTACAAAATTAAGAACAAATTGAATTTTTATGTGATTCTTTTTAGACAGACATTAATACCCGATCTTTTATGAAGAAATATTTCCTATTTAATATTGGCGATTTTTTCCTTGTGTTACAGTAGCGTCCAGAATGTAGAGCTTTTCTTTACATGAACTTCTGTATAAAATTCTGGTCTTATTTATTAAAATGTAACATATGTTGATATTATTTATGTTTCGAAAAAATTTGCTACAAAAATTATTTTTTTTAAAAATTCATTTTGGCCGCTGTAAATGGCGTCATCTTCAAGTGACTTTAAATTGGTTCCAGCCAATTATGGAATTAATCAAACAGATTTTTATAAACAGACTAAACAAGCAATTCTTCATAGCGACTATATTCGAAATTACTCGAATTAAAAAAATAATGAATTTTGGAAAGGTTACTAATTTTAATTCTGAGATAAAAGAATCTAGTCGAAAGTTGAAAAAAAGTAAAATACTGGACTGACAGATCTCTGTATTGGTTAATAAATCTGACAACACTACTCTGCACCAGTTATGATTGTCAGATAATTTCTGAACCATATTCCGCTTTACAACAGATCTCCTAACCATCCAGACTGCTACCCCTCGATTATTATGTGTAGGGCGCAGTTGAGCAAGAGACCAACAAAATTCCATCCAACACCAAAATGAACTGAAAGCAAGGATTATGGCAAAATTCATCAACTTAAACAAGGAGATCATCCAGAAGAAATGCAGATTACGAAGTCGTCTGGAGGTCGTTGTTGAATCCGATGGCGATTTTAATAAATAATTTTACTCTTTACCATTTTAAGATATTTTGTATAATTTTCTAATTTTTCTAAATACAGGGGTGGAGAAAATAATGGAAACACCTCGTACCATAACATAATTTTAAAAAATTTGATTAAACTGCCAAAACTTGTCTATTTTATGCTAATTGACTTAATATTTTTAGTACTTCCTTTTTTGCTGAAATTGTTTTTACAGATATTATTTTAATAAGTTTATTAAAATCAACAGTCAGGACTATTTAAGAATTTTAAGTGATCAACTTCATCCTATGGTTCAGGAAATGTTTCTGGAGGCAAATATCATCTTTCAAGATGATAACGCACACCCTCATTCTGCTAAATTTGTAGCTGAATAGCACGAAAAACATTCTAGGAAAGTAGAACATCTCATCTGGCCACCACAGTCCCCAGACCTCAACATCTTTAAACATTTATTATTCATTTTAGAAAAACAAGTGAGTTCTCTACCATTATCATTGAAATAATTGGAGATTGTTTTAGGTAAAGAATGGATAAAAATTCCTCTGGAAATAATTCAAACTTTGTACTAGTCGATTCCATACAGAATTTCAACAGTAATTGCTGCTAAAGGCGGTCTTACACCATAATGAAATAAAATAGTTTAAAATTTCCAGGTATTTCTACTATTTTGTTCATCACTTTTATATTTGTTAAAATGAGATGTCCGTTATTTTAATTTTTGATTAATTTAGACAACAATTTATCCATTGCAACCTGAAGTAATAACATCTCAACTAAGAAATGCAGACTGGTCTTTTATTCTGTTGGTTCTCTTTTCCATGAGTTTTCTTATTTTTCCAGAAGATTTTTCCCAGAAGTTCTCTTATTTTTACATGTGATTTTTTATCCATAAATTATCTATTTTTTCCCAGAAGGTTCTAAATTTATTTTTACTTTTCTGGTTTTTTTATCTCTCTTTAATATATTTTTTAATTTTAATTAATTTATTTATCTATATTTTGTATATTTGCAGATTCTGAACTCGGAAAGTCATTTGAAATGATATGTTGGTGATCATAGTGTAGTCTCTAAAAGAGATATAGAATTGCTGCGCAGTTTATTAACTTCGTACAAATACCTTTGACAAAATCTTGGATTTATCTCTTCTCAAAGCCAAAATCAGCTCTAGTTTAGATAACAGGGCAGACTGGTCCTTCTAGTCTTGATTAGCAACATGTCTAAGAAAATAAAAACTGTATTCAAAACATAAAGAAGGCTGTTTAGAAACTCTATGATCGTTGCACGCTGTGCACCCTTTCTCCCTTATCAGTACTTCTAAAAATGCGTGTTTGGTTCTATGCACGCCTTTACTACCGTAATCATGTAGTATGCGTAGGTTCAGTTCTAAAAATGAATAGTCAGGCAATCATACGTCGAATTAGACGTGACAGTTTACTGTGAACATAATCTGATATGGTGTATCAGCCAACAGCCAACAAAAATTTAACCAACCTCCTTTGTTTAGCGAATAGATGCACGTTGTAGTGCAATTGATATCGGTTCGGAATCAGAAATCGACTAATCCTTGCATTCACTTACGCGCAAATACGCTTAGGAAAGCTATACATACATCTCTTCTCCCTCCAGCTACGGGTTTAATAGCAGGACAGATTAAGTTCTATAACCTTGGTTATAAAAAAAGAAATGGCGAGCTACTACGGGAAAATCTACTGTCTAGTCAGTCATGGATCGATAGAGACATGATCGTCTATCACTTATAGCACTTAACTGAGTAACTGTTTAGCGTAATGATCTCATAGCTCCAACAGAGGCCTGCTTAGTGATTGAAAAATTTTCGGATTTGAAATGTTAAATTCAGAGGCAGGAATTATCTCTACATCTAGAATAATGGCGCAGTACAATCTTTCTGTTTTAAATTAGTTTTGCTTTGCACGATACTAAGCTGATAACTTTACGAAATAGTAATCAACCGACAAACATATAAACGTTCTTGTTAAATATTTTGAGATTACGATATGTAGAACTTTGGTCTGTGGTTAAATGCTCTTCCACCTGTCTACTCATTACATACAATGCGCCTGTTTGTGGACGCTTCGAATTTTGGACTGTCTTCTTCCGTGGTCTCCTAATGAACTCATTGAATTTTTCACGCACTTTCATTCGCGGACACTGTTTTTTGAAATCTCTTATTCATCGTTTTTCTTTTTTTCTTTTATTATTTGTACAATAATATACTACTGATTTTGGTTAAATCAATGCTATATGATACTAGGTTGTGCGTTGTGGTGTAATGGGTATCAACACGGAATAAATATATAAGGGTCAAGTTCGAATTTCAGCTGAATCCGTTCCATTCACTTACGCGCAAATACTCCCTCCAGGTATGGATTGAATAGCAGGACAAATAGACCCTATAGCCTTGGTTAGCAATCAGTCTACCGCAGAAAGAAATCTTATCACGTCTCGAAAAGACATGATCACCAAAGCGTGTATCACGAATGGCACTTAACTGACTGATATGATACTAACATCCATAACTGACCGGGCATAACGTATACGCTAATTCCTTCAACTATCATATCATAATGTTTTTCGTTGTCTGTCATATTGAATTCACTCATTATGATCACTCTCTACGTAGACCCTTCTGCCAAGAAAAATTCCATTGGATCAAAGAATATGATAAAACAAGTGTGTGGATACGAAAGAATGCGGCTACTGAAGCGTTGGGATAAAAGAAATGGTAAATCGCAGAAAGTTAGTGCGAACGAAAAAAACAATGATACAATCACCATAAACACTACTGAGGTATCTTCGTATTTTATGTTGAATTGAAAACATCTATGAAAACCAAAGGATATGAACGATCATTTAAATATGATATTAAATGCAAGGTCATCAGAAAAAAAAGCGAAGCCCAAAATGACAAGAACAGGTCGGGAATATTAAAATCAACCAAGTGCAGAAATTTTAACTCCTAGGAAGTGTTCTAATAGAGGATGGAAAGTGCGATACTGCGAAAACCTATAGTCATGCTCAAGGACGCACTCCAAAAGTTAAGCAGAGTATTGAGAGACAGGAAGATTTCGTTGGAAACAAAGAAAACAATACTGTACCGTTATCGGTCCTCCTATATGGGAGCGAATGCTTGGCAATCTCCTTAGAGATGAAGGAGAAACACGAAGCAACAGAAATATAGTTCTATAGAAGGATTCTGAGGATACCGTGGAATAAAGATATGAGCAACGACAATGTTTGGAAGATGATGGAAATGAAAGGGAAACATATACTTAACATCAAGAAGAGACAGCTAAAGTTTCTGGGAAACTTAATGGTTGGAGAATCTAATACTCACAGTATAGCGGAAAAGAGAAACAGGGGAAAACAACGCAAGACATACTTGATGGGCTTGAACAAGTTGATGGCAAAGCAGGGTTTGGAAGAGATATACTAAGAGAAAAAAGTATAAAGATGTATATCCTTGTGCAAATTAATTGAAACAACTGCATTAGTTTTATTTCTTTAGTTTTAAACACACTAGAATTACAGGGTGTTATCAATTTCTATTTTTTCCTCGGATTAGGTTACTTGCAGTGATGTGCAGTAATATGAATCTATTTTCGGGATGTGTGATGAAATTTGTTTGGCCTTGAAAAATATAGCGTCATCCGTGATTGCATCAAATTTTTATCACGCCCAAACATTATTGTCTCGACAGTCGATTAGTTTTTCTACAGCCATTGTCTGCGATAGACGTTACTCCAAGGAAGCATACAAAAATTGTAACGCTATGCGGACACAATGGTAAGTCCTCCAAAGATGTCTCGGATATTGTTGGTGTCATCTTTTTAATTGTCAGTTATGTCATCAAAGTGAAAAAACAAACTGGATCCATCAGTTCAAAACATAGAAGAAAGTACGGTCGGAAGAGAAAAACAACGCTTAGAGACGATGTATACGTGATAAGGAAAAGTGTGAAAGATCTTAGGAAGACATTATTTGCTTTGTTTCAGTTAATTTGCACATGGGTTTACAAGAAATACGAGGATGTGGATTATTTTTCGCGAAACTACAACCGATACAGAAAAAACAATGACAGTGTTGGTTAGAGCGAGTTTTCTTCTCTTTTTTTTAATAATAACAATAATAACAATAATAAAAGGATATTTTTTCAGACACATAATCCCAATTACGGAAAATGTTCTAACAGAAGACGGAAGATCCGAAGGCATTCCAGAAGCTAAGTAGAGTATTACGAAACAAGAAAATCGCGCTAGAAACAAAGAAAAGAGGACTGGATTGCTATGTGATGTCAGTTTTTCAATATAGCAGTGAATGCTGGACAATATCATCAAAGATAAAAGAACAACTTGAAGCAATTGAAATGTAGTTTTACAGAAGGATGTTGTGAATATCATGAATCTAGCATGTGATCAATGATGAGGTTTTGGAAACTATAGAAATGAAAAGGAAATTAATACTAAGCATCAGAAGGAGGGTTTAAAGAATTTGATACTAACAGGTCAGATAGAGGAAAAAAGAGACAGAGGAAAAGCAGCGGATAACATATTTGAAGGGCCTGAGTAGGTGGATGACAGAACGGGGGTTGCGTGGTGTAACAGGGGAAAGCATTCTAAGAGCCACCTGGGATAGAGACGTGGAAATACATGATTGCCTAAGTCCTGAAAAGACAAAACACATAGAAGGGCCCTTCATTTTACAGGTGTTCGTCATTTCATGGATTGTGATTGTACAGAACCGCCCAGAATACGGTTTATCACACATAACACTATTGTTACAGATGAAGCACATTACCCACAGCCTAACTCTATTAAATATCCTGTTTAGTCACGACTGTTAGAGTCCCTTTCTAACTAAATCCGTTGCATTCATCTTTGCACTGAATCCCTTAGGAAATACTAGTATCCATGTTTTCTCCTCCCTCCTCTGACCATGAATTAAATAGAAACCTTGTATGGCGGTCTAGAGAGTGGACTACTCTGAACTTAAAACCGTAGGGAAAAGAATATAGAGAATTTATTACAATCTTCGCTTAATAAAAGGAAAGGAATCCAAAAGAGCCATGATTGCTATGATGACAAGGTATTGCATTGAAAAGAATCTTTTTTGACAAGGTTTTTCGATAAAGTAATTATGGATGCAATATTTACCTTCACATTCCAAATTAAAAATGTTCTCTTGCATTATTATTATTAGAGAAGTAGGAGTAGGTTTATTCTTAATATTTGATAACTTCATGGCTTTCGCTCGGTTAACAGAAGTGAAAATAGGATTGCCAAAATACAAAGCGATAATCTCTTATCTAAATGATTTTTATGTTCGTTTAGAAATGCGAGGTTATTGAAAATGGATTCATTAATTCCCTGATCTCCAGAGAACGGTGTTCGACCCAAAGCACTTTTGTTGTGAAAGTGAATAGGATGATAGCCAAATGTTCGATTACTCGGCCCGGTCATACGTCAACCCGACTAAATCAAATATGGAAGTAGGAGAAGAGAGTGTGTATGTAAATCCTACAAAGTCCAGGCGTTGGAGGCAAAGGAAAAGAAAAGAGAAGACAAGAAGAACAAGAACAAGAACAAGACAAAAAAAGCAGAGGAGATGGATTTGGAAAAAGAAGAGAAAACCGTAAGAAAAGAAGAATAAACAGGAAAAGAAGACAGCAAGAGGAAAAAAGTAGAAGAAAAGAAGTGAAGAACAAAACAAAGAAGAAGAAAAGAAGAAATGGAGGAAAAGAAGAAGAGGAAAAGGATAAATAAAAAGAAAATTTTCCTTTTTAATATTATTCCCCCAATACAAGACCCAAGTGCCATTCAAAGTAGATAGTTAACGAATAAGGTTGTTGTATAAGTGTAAGAGAAGGAGGTTAGCTGTACAGATAAGAAGCCATATAGGAAAAATATCGGTTAACTTTAGACATGAAGAGGTTAAGATTCTAGTGGTCGTCAAAATATACCCACCGCTCCAAAAAGAAGTGGTTCTTTGAAAAAAGCTGTCAGAATGAAACTTCCTCTTTACGAATGGAATACACACTGAATAAGCATGCTTTGTACCAGCGTACAAGGTACAGTGGGTTTTATTACGAACATCGGAACTGGTTGATTGTAGCTCGACAGGACATTTCTCCTGAAAATAACGATAGATTAGAGAGAGGCTTGCGATGATTTATCTGTTTGAAAGAGATTCTTCTTCTTCTTCTACGTCCCATGCCCTTTCAGGACATAGGCGATCATGGCCTTTCACGTCTCCCTATCCCTAGTGGCTTTTAGTCAAATACTTACTTTTGCCGTCAAATATATTACAAGCTGCTTTCTTTTCCTCTATCTGGTCTGTGAATATCAGATTCTCAAAGAACTCCTTTCTCATTACATGTCCCAGGAACATTAGCTGTCTTTTCCTGATGCTCAGTATTAATTTCCTTTTCGTTTCTATCCATTCCAAAACTTCATCATTGCTCACGTGATCGATCCATGATATCTACAGCATCCTTCTGTAGAACCACATTTCAGTGACTTCAAGTTTTTACTTCATTTTTTGATGGCATTGTCTAGCATTTACTGCCATATTGAAGAATTGACATCACATAACAATCAATTTCTAGCGAAATAATCCTGTCTTTTAATATTCTACTCAGCTTTTGGAATGCGTTTTTCCAGAGTGGAAAATAGTTCCTAACCAACAAGGCTGAGAAGATTCTTCAAAATTCTGTCAAGACTTGACAAGTGACGACAGGATACATTTAGAATAGATATCTCAGGAATAATCCCATTTTTGGTCCTGACGATTTGTAAAGACAGGACATAACAGGAGTCAAATATTTACCCGAGCGGTATTAGGAAGCCACCATTTTCCTAGCATCTTTAGCAATAGTTTGTTTATCTGAGTTCTACTTGGGAACTTGTGTGAGCTTAAGATTCAAAAACAAGAACAAGAACAAGAAAACGAAAAAGCAAGAAGAGGAAGAACAGCAAGAAGACAAGCAACTGAAAGAAGAAGAAAAAAAACAAGAGGGACAAGAAAAAGAAGAAGAATATTCAACAAGGACAGGAAAAGAAGAGGAACATAATAATAATAATAATAATAATAATAATAAAGACTTTAAATATATACAAGATATTTTAAACTTTAAAGACTTTAAATATATACTTTAAATATATACAAGATATCGCCCGTCATCATCAATTTCATCAAACAGTGCATGTCTATATGGAAAACAACCCTTTACCTCAATCATATAAATGGAACCTATAAGTCTGATGAAATAAACATCAAAAGAGGTATATTTCAAGGTGATTCTTTATCTCCCTTACTATTCTGCATATCATTAATAGCACTAACCAGTCAACTTAATAAGACAGAATGTGGTTATAAAATAGGACAAAAGAAAATAAGCCATCTATTTTACATGGATGACTTAAAGTTATATGCTAAGAATGATAATGAGCTGGAAGGTCTTCTGCAAACTGTAAAATGCTTCAGCGAAGACATTGGAATGAAATTTAATTTGAATAAATGTGCTAAAGCTACAGTTTTACGTGGATCAATACAAGAAACATCCTCAATTAGCCTAGACCCTGCTGTAACAATAAAAGAATTTAAACCAGAAGAAGCTTATAAATACCTAGGTGTAAATGAGAGCGAAAACATTCACCATAAAAAATGAAAGAAATAGTGCGTAAAGAGTACTATAGAAGGCTACGAATGATATTAAAAACTGAATTAAATTCACAGAACAGAGTTATGGCCATTAATAGCCTTGCAATCCCAGTTGTCCAATATAGCTTTAACATCTTAAACTGGACTCTAAACGACATCAGGCGAATGGATGCTAAAACAAGAAAGCTTCTTTCCAAGCATAAGATGCATCATCCAAAGGCTGATGTAGACCGTCTATACATACCCCGTAAAGAAGGTGGAAGAGGTCTTATTCAGCTGGAATTGTCATACAAGACAACAACTATTGGCTTACTAACATACATAGAAACAACAAAGGATTGGATGATACAATTAGTAAGGTAACATGAAGAAAGAAAGAAAAAATATTCAATAATAAAAGAAGGCAGTAAATTCAAACAAGATTTATAGTTAGTAGATTCTGTAGAAAAGCAGAACGGAAGCCAAGAGCCGACTATTGCGGCAAAGAATATGAAAATGAAAGCCAAAGATAAAGCTCTTGAACAGATGAAACAGCGCTGGCAAGACAAACCTCTGCATGGCCAATATCCAGTACGTGCCAATAAATCCAATGTTGACAAAGTTAATACTCATCGATGGTTACGTGCATCTGGATTAAAGTCCGAAACTGAAGGCTTTATTCTTGCAGCACAAGACCAAAGTCTTTTCACGAGAAACTTTCAGGCAAATATTATGCATAATAATATGGATCCAAAATGCAGGTTTTGTGATAAACACCAAGAAACAATAGACCACCTAATCTCAGGCTGTTCTGTGCTTGCCCCAAATGAATATAAAAATCGCCACGATAGAGTTGGGCAATATTTACATTGGGCAATATGCAAACATTATGGAAAAGCTGTAGGCAAACACTGGTATGAACCCAGCACCGGTTACAGAAATAGAAGATGTAACCATTCTATGGGATTACACCATCTACACAGACAGAAAAATTGAAGCAAACAGGCCAGACATTATTGTTAAAAACCAGAAGGAGAAAACTTGTCTATTAATTGATATGGCTTGTCCAGCGGATTGTAACATAGCAATCAAGGAATTTGAAAAACTGTCAAAATATAAAGACCTGGAAATTGAAATAGAAAAAATGTGGAAATTGAAAACGAATTGTGCCAGTGATAGTAGGTGCACTTGGAATGATAAAAAATGGAACAAAACAACACATTGAAAGAATCCCTGGAAACCCCAGCTTAAGAGACATACAAAAAATTGTCTTATTAAGTACAGCCCACACACTAAGGAAAACTTTATCTATGTAATGCTGGAGATGATAGGGAAGATAGAAAAACATGAAATGGAGCCATAACAACACGCCACTACCTGCCTTAGGTCTCCCCGCAGACTTGGTTGGTAGTGAGACCAAAGCAGAAATCAGAATATGATGAAAAATGAAATAATAATAATAATAAAACGAAGAAGAAGAACACTAGGAAGACAAGAACAATTAGAAGAAGAACAAGAAAATAAAGAAGAAAACAAGAACAAATAGGAAAAGAAAAAAGGACAACACGGACAAGGGAAATAAGAAGAACATCAAGTACAATAATAACAAGAAGAAGGAGAAACAATAATAATAATAATAATAATAATAATAATACGAAGAAGAACATAAAGATAAAGAACAAGAAAAGAAGAACAAGAAAAAAGAACAAGAGGAAAAGGAATTAAAAGGAAAACAAGAAGAAGATGAAGAACAATTAAAAGAAGAACGAGAAAAGAACAAAAACAAGAAAAAAAAACGAAGAGGAACAGAAAAACAAGATGAACAAGTATAAGAAGGACAACAAGAAGAAGAAAAGGAAGAAAAGGAAAACAAAACAACTTTAAAAAGAACAAGAGGAACAAAAAGAGAAAAAGGAATCAAGAAGAAGAAGCGCATTAAGAAGAAGAAGAAGAAGAAGAAGAAGAAGAGGATTAGAAGCGAGAAGAACAACAAGAAGAAGGAGAAGAAGAAAAAAAGGTAACACAGACGCAAGAAAAACAAACACAAAAAAACAAAGAAAATAAGTGTAGCAACAAAAAAAGAGCAGGAGGAGATCAAATTGAAGAAGAACAAGAACAGAAAAAGAACAAAGATAACATGAACAAGAAGAAAGGGAACAAGAATATCAAAAAAAAAGAAGAAAAGGAAGAAGAAGAAAAACCGATAAGAAGAAGAACAAAAAATAAAAAGAGGAGCAACACGAACAAGGGAAACAAGAATACGAACAAGATGAAGAAGAACAACAGAAGGAAAAGAAAAAGAAGAGGAACAAGAAGTACAAGACGAAGAAGAAGATGAAGAAGAAGAAGAGAACACGATTAAGAAGAAAAAGAAATACATGATGAAACACAATTAGGAACAGTAAGTGAAAAAGCAAGAACAAGGATAAGAAGAAGAGGAACTGCAAGAAAAGAACGAAAAAAAAAGAAAGAAAAAAACTAGCAGAAGAAAGCAAAAGAAAACAGGACAAAATAAACTACAAATAGAACAAGAAGAAGAAGTGGAACAACTAGAAAAACAAAAGGGCAAGAAAAAGAAGAACAACAACATGAGCAAGATCAACAAGTACAAAAAGAACAATATTAGAAGAAGAAAAAACAGGAAGAAGAGGAGCAACAAGGGCTATAAGAACAAGAAAAAGTACAAGAGGAACGAAAATAAGAGTGAAAATCGAAAGATGCACAATAAAAATGAGAAAAAGAAGAGGAACAACCAAGACAAGAGAAACAATAAGAAAAAAAAAGAAGTCGAATAACAATAACAAGAATAACAGGAAAAAAATTATTTGAACGAACACTACAGGTAGAAAAGGCACAAGAATTCGAAGAAGAGGAATAAAGAACACGAGTAAGAACAAAAACAAGAATTAGATGAAGATGAAGAGGAACAACAAGAAGAGAAGAACGAGAAAAATACAAGATAAATGACAATTGCAAGAAGAAAAAGCTCAATAAGTAGAAGTGCAACAGGCACATGACGAACAAGCATAAGAAGAACAAGAACTAGAAAAATACGAAGAAGAGGAATATAAGAAACAAACGAGAAGGACAAGAAGATAAGAAACACAAGTAGAAGGGGGAAAAGAAGAACAACAATAACAAGAACATGACACAGAGGCGCAACAATACATTAATAAGAAGTAAATAAGGAATGTAAGAACAGGAAGAACAATAATTTCAAGAAAAACAAGAAAACAAGAACTAAAAGAACAGAAGCAGGAAGAACAAGAATGATACAAAAAAGAAGAAAAGTAACAAGATCTAGAAGTAGAACAAGAAATGAAACAACAAGAAAAAGAAGAAACGGAACAGCATTAAAAAGAACAAGAAGGGGAAAATAAGAAGAGGAAAAAGAACAAGAACAATATGAAAAAGAATGACAAGAAGAAGACTAGGAACAAAAACACATGGAATGAATACTAGAAAAACGAGCAGAAGAAACATTGGAATAGCAGAAACAAGATGAACAAGAATAACAGGAAAAGAAAAAGAAACAACAATACAAAAAGAACAAGAAAAAGAACACGAAGAAGAGGGTCAAGAAAAACAAGGACTAAAAAAGAAAGATGAAGAAGAAAAACGAGAACAAGAACAAGTAAAAAAAACAGAAAAAAGGTCAAGAAGAACAAGAACATGTTTAATTTTTCTCACTGTAACCCGTGCAAAATAATGTTAATCCATTCTTACTTGGGGTGAAATGATGAAAAATAATATTTAAATAAAGATAATAATGTTGTCTCGAATGAGCTCTCTTCTTTAGTACCTGCAGTTAAAGTTAATTTAAAGCTAGGACCCATCATGCTACTTCCACGGAATCTGACAATCCTCATTTTCTCTATATATTAAATTATAAAAAAGAAATTCCATGCAGACAACTTCTTCCCCAAAATCTGCTAACTTGCGGAACAAACTACCTTGTGGATGCTTCCGTGTGTTATATAGTGCAGCTGGATCTGAACAAATAACGAGGAACATGTATATATATAAAAACATAATCTTATATTTTTATCTTTCATTGGCAACGCTAGTGTGGAGCAAGAGGGCAGCTGGAGAGAATGTCGTACACGAAGGGACCGTCGGGAGTCGTTAGCCAGTCTCTGAACCTTTAGCCAAAAATTCTAGACTTTATATAGTCTTAAAACTCTTATTCATTTTTGCTTTTTCGGGTTGTCGCTTTGTTGGCGTCATCTATGGCCGGATATTTCAGTCAACCACTTATGCCATTAGTTGACTTTTATCAATGACCGGATGTATCTGTCAACCACATTCTTTCCAGCCATCGCTTTTTAAGCCGACTGTGTGTGTGTGTTTTTTTTTAATTGTATTAACATCATCTACGGTCGGATATATCTGTCAACCTTCCGTGTCCTTTTTTGAACTTGCCGACAGCTAGATGTACCTTTGCCGTTCAAGATAATACACTTGAACACTACAATTGTAACCACTTCAAGTCAAAGGTAAGGCGTTACTTCACTTCAGATCACCCACTTCATCAAATATCCCTTTAAAATGAGTGAATCTTAAGAATAAAATAATGTTCGTGTTAAATCAGGATTACAGTTAAGCAATACTAATGTAATCAATAGGGTTAAAAATTTATTTAATGGTTACTGATATGGATTTGAGTCCTAAGATCATTCTTATCGTTATCACAAAAGATAAATGGTGAAAAGAGACTGAGCGAGTGAAGCCTGAGTGTCTTGGCAAAGATCATCTTTCATTGGATATTGCGGAATTACGCAACCACAAACAAAGAACTGAAGCACATAACAAAATCCACATCACTTCAGGAGTACCAACACTAGCAACAAGTAAAATGAATCGCGCTTATAACTCAGAGCGAAAATAATGAGATAATAATCGAGATATTCGATGTAGATATGTTCAACTATCGTCCGATTTACACCCCACCTTTTTAACAGGAATACAGCTTTAGCTCTTATTCCCCTTTTTGGATCTAGGTTCTCGGTTCCTTTTAATGTTTTTTCATTCACTTTCACTTCCGCTAGCTCCTTTTGTCTTAGTGGCATTATCATCTTGTTGGAGAAAGTTGATTAAAAATATACTGAAAATGTGATAACTGTGGATTTGAGAAAACATGCTCTCCTTAAATAATGTTTTAAGAGAAAGGTTTTACAAATTTCAACCGTAAAGTACTGGCTGTTCGGTCAATGTATGCCAAATGTTTCCTTGTAGGGAAACGGATAATATATTATCCTTGGTCAGATTCTACGCTGCTTAACTTAGGAGATCAGATGACAACATATACTTTTGGCATGACTTGACGGCGAGCCCGGATCGATAAGCTTTTAAAACTTGCTTTTAAGCATTTTAAAATTGTGTTTGTTTTAAACTCCGGAGTTTTTTTCAATTTATTCGTATTCTCTAAAATTATCTCAATATAACGTTCTTGGGAAAGTTTTAATCGGGGATGTTCGTTAGCACATTTGTTGAAAGGAAAATTAATCATTCTTGACAGTGAGAAAAGGTTTTTCAGACTCAATTATCTTTTAGAGATCTTGTTCGCGTTTTCTTGTCAATATTTGCGGGAAATTTTCAAACGATATCAGAGACAAAATGAAGAAGAAACGCTATTGAACACGCTGTTTTGATTAGAAAAACAATTCTAATTCTAGGAATGATATTAATATTTTATTGATCGCCCTTCATTATTTAATACGATATCATTAATTCATAAAACCACTTCAAATATCATGTGTGTTGCAATATATAACAACGTTTCTGCCATTGTGCTCTTCAGCTTTCTGCAGGTGTCCGTTGATTTTAAATAAGGTTTACCGTTCCAAGTTCTGTTGTCACACGAAACAGTATCCTAATTGATTAAAGCGCTGGTCTGTGAATTTTGTCGCTTAATAATTATGTAGTCAATATCTATGAATACAGCGAGCAACTTGAAAAAGACTAGTAAGCGACCTAAAAAAGACTAACAATAGGTGTTGTAATGTTATAGGTGAACGTTATTTTTGTCGGCCACTTCTATAACGTTAATCTGAAGAGAACTTTTGGTTACCCGCTATTTGCAAGTTATCTTATTCGGTATCTTCGCGTATAGTCAACGTATTAACAAATCCTTCGAATAATAAACCAGCTAGTCAGAAAACGCCCAAACTTGTCTGCGTCTCTTTCACAAACATACAAGGTATCCGCACTAACTTTTACAGCCTAGAATCATTCCTTCTAACTAACTCACCTTATATCTTAACCCTAAGTGAAACTAACCTTGACCCTTCTATCCCCTCTTCTGAGTTTTATGTTCCTGGTTACCTTCCTCTCTTCAGGAAGGACTCCAATGTCCATATGCATGGGCTTGGTGTTTATGTCAGCGAACACCTTCCCCTAGCTAGAGTGACATCTCTTGAATCCCTGGATCATTCTTTCATGTGCTTCCGTCTCTCACTTCTAAGCTCAATTAGCTATCTCTTCTTTCTCCACCGCTCCCCCTCCTCCTCTGACTGTTCGGTACTTGACAGCATCTCTGACAATATTAACAAGGCCATTTCCTCTAATCCATCTGCCCATATATTTGTGTTTGGTTAATTTAACGCCCACCACACCAAGTGGCTGGAGAACTCTGTCACCGACCTTGCTGGTGTCCACACTATGAATTTTTCAATCACCCCATCCCTTACACAAGTGGTGGACTTCCCCACGCGTTTCTCCAATAACCCTAACGGAAGGGACTCACTACTAGACCTCTGCTTCACTTCCATCCCAGACTTTTGCACTACCAGACAGCTCTGTCCTCACGGAAACTGTGACCACGGCATAGTTTCTGTCAACATCTCATTCCCCACCCACCCTACCCAAGAAACCCAGACCAGCAGAATATACTACTGCTACCAAAGAGCAAACTGGGGTTCGTTCCGAGACTCTCTCTGTGACGTCCCTTGGAAGAACGTTTTTAGTCTTCCCGTCGAAGACTGTGCATCCAAGGTCTCCTCCTGGGTTAAGGCTGGCATCGATGCTTTCATCCCTGCCAGGAAATTTTAGCTTAAATCTCATTCATCTCCCTAATTCTCGTCCGCTTGCTCGGCCGCCATTGCCCACCGGAATCATTTCTTCCGGCTCTATCGTAGTTACGAGTCGGACCAAAACAGCCTCAGCTCGTAATAAGTGTACAAAGATACTTAACGAAGCTAAGATGTTGTTTGCTGCCAGAATGAAGCCATGAATAGCATCCTGTAATTTCGGCGCCAAAGACTACTGGCGACTCTGTAAAAGCTTACTTAACAAGAGTAAGTCCTCAACACCCCCGATAAGGCTGAATACTTTGCAAGAATGCGATTCTCGACCAATTCAAGACTGGATTCGTCCGGCGTTTCTACACCCGACTTCCCACCTAGAACTGAGGCTCAACTGAATGATGTCCACATTACACCCTCGCTGTTTTCTAACATAATCTCAAAACTTAACCCTCATAAAGTGAGCGGAGGGGACGGAATCCCAATCATAGTCTTGAAGAAATGTGCCCCTGAACTCTCCTCTGTCCTTTCTAAGCTCTACAACTTCTGCCTGTGCATTGAATATTGCCGCCACATCTAGTCGGGTGCCCCTGCTATTCTCCTCGGGCTTCTTGACAAAATCCAACGGAGAATCTGTAATGTGATCGATACTGACTTGGTAGACCGGCTGCAGTCGCTCTCTCACCGGCGTGGCGTGGCCTCCCTGTGCCTTTTCTATAAATATTTTCACGGCTTCTGCTCCGATGAACTTAGATCATTAATGCACCCTAGGCACGAATTTCCAAAAGATACTATATTAGCAACTAGGTCCCACCCTTTTACAGTGAAACCGATAAAATGTAACCGCAATTTCTACTCTAACAGCTTTTTTTCTCGTACTTCCAGCCTGTGGAATTCCCTTCTACATACTTGCTTCCCCGACAGCTACAATCTCCAAAAGTTTAAATATAAGGTTGATAGACACCTCCTAACACACTAACTCGCATCCATTCTCTCAAACACTCTTCCCATCTACATCCTTACTCGTCTATCACCCTCCTTCTGACATTTTCTATATCTAACCACTCTTTCTCATCATAATGCCTTGCTTGGTGTGAAATGATTAAAAAAATAAATAAAAATAATACACAATAATGCTGCAGAACACCGGAAACACCAGAACTCACAGAAAACTGATATATAAGAATACCCATGTAACACTGTAGGCCGGACGGCTGCCCTCAGGCTAGATCCAGGTCGAGACGGCACCAGTTGTGACGCCTTAGGCCGGGCTGGCCGTCTGTCTAATGTGACGCTCGTTCTCACCGACGGTCGTGACGTTCCCAGTTGTGACACTGCCACCCGGTTGTACGGTTGGTTTGGTCACTGTTGCTGGTCGTGATGATCCCGCCCGATGATGACACCACAAAAGCTGGATTACACGACGTCTGTTACAACAACGGGCCACTGTCCCACATTGTCGAAAATGATATTTACAACGGAGAGAGAAAGTTCGCCAAAAGCATCATAGCTTCTAAACCTTAATAAAAAAATGTATTGTTTATGTTTCGTTAGCGTTAAAGTAAACAGATCTCTTCACAGTTCACCAAAGTCTTTTCACGTATTTCATTAAAGTCTTTTTCGTTAATTCTCTATAATCAGGTTTGTCAATTTTCTATGTAGCTTCTAAAACAGCAAAGTTCTTTCGGGTTCTTGACGGAATATGACGGAATGTGCCGAATCGGAGGCGGCCGCTGGTGGAGAATGTGATGGGGGTTGACGGCGGTGGCTCTCTACAAACTCCGACTCAAACAGAACTTTTCTTGTCGAGCATCTATTTTTACAACCAATTTCGATCGTCTCTGAGGATCCGGCCAGCTCACAGCCTTCGGCCAGTGAAATCGATCTCCGACCACTCAATTTGCGGAAAGTTTTAGCACGACCAATGAAATTATGCCAACTCACATCGAACCTTGATTCATTTCGAGTTCTCACGGACTCCTGTCCACCAGCGGCCTTGGCCTTCGTGTGACCTTAGCAAATCTGACACTTGTCTTGTCTACACGTTTTCAGATTAGCGGAATCGACATTTCAACTCCAAAAGAAAGGAAATTTATATGAACATGAAAGGAGCAAAATTTATACAAACATGCAGGAAGAGAAAAGTATATTTTTCCAAAACAATTAGATTTTATGCTCCCGGCTTTTAGAAGTACTTGAAAAACAATAAAATTATTATTTTTTCCTAAGCTCACATCGCGTGACGCAATAGAACTCTAATAACATTGCCAGTATCGATTTCTCTTGTTTTAAACTAACCAAAGGAAAGTATCCCCCCCGGGAGAAGGGAAGTATCCCTGCGGGAGATAGTGTTACACCCAGAGGACAGAATACACTGAATACTGGAATACTGAATACACAGAATGCCCAGAATACACTAAATACACCGAATCCTGGAACACAGGAACGCAGACATCTGTCTGAATATTTTATATATTAATACTTATGGTCATGTGATCCCAGAAGCTCAATACATTTAATAGATACATTTGTTGCCTGGATATCAGTGTTCAACCACATGTGCCGGTATCAACACTTTCTTCTTACATACGCTCTCCCCTTTTGAGCTGACTCCTTCTGGAATATATCCCCTTTTTTAGAGCGTTGGTTTCACACTTGAAAATTTCGTCGTTGTTCTTTTTCTTTTTTGAAACGAAACAGCGATAAGGCTAAGTAGTTCTCTCATCCGACTCCTACACTCCGATTATTTACGACATCTTGGATGATAAAAGGGCGTTGTAATATGTTGTATTTGTAGGAACCTGCAAAATAAATTGAATTCACTAGATGTGAATTGCGCCCCGTTGTCCGATGCAATGGAATCAGTTATGCAAATTATTTTGCTTCCCGAAGATTTCGGTGAAAGATTATTTACTAGAAAAATGGTTTCAATTGGAGTGCTGTTGAATGAGCTGGGGTTCGTACTCTGTAGAGGATATAATTCACTTTGTCGACCCTGGCTCACTAGATACTCACTAGATGTTGAGAAAATATTATTGCTGCAATTATTGTTGCAGATATTGTTTCATTTATTGCTGACCCGGTTTATTTCAGAAGGTATGAGATCCTGAGTGGTGACAATAGTATATCTTAATTTCTCCAAATGAATTGCTGCAGTCTTTGAATTTACTTAAGGGTAAATCTGATGACGTACTAATAATTGTTGTGACTTGCTTGCAGAATGAATTACTTGGCAGATCCTTAAGATTAAATAAGGAAATGCAATCTGTTCCCAATAAATTTCTTGTATTTTTTTAACACGACCACCACTGCTGTTTTGGTCTTTCCAAATATGACAGGTGAACTCACCTAAGATATTTAACATCTTCCTACTTACAACATTTCTTGAATTCAGCAAACCCAGTTTTCATCAAGTTTTTTTTTATTATCTAAACTTATTTATAAATGGAACTTTGTGTGTGTGGGTGTGTGTGTCTGTGTATGTGTGTGTGTCCGTTACCTATAGACTCCGAAACGGCTGAACAGATTTTCTTGACAATTTACACAGTTGTACTATAAGCGTCTGCGAGCGTTCCTAGCTAGGTTTTGTGTCGAGGTACCCCTGATAAATATCGAAAATCGATAATCGAAAAAATAGAGTTATAGAAGGAGTGGTCCGATTTTAATCAAATTTGATACACTCATAGACAAAGACATAAGAAACGATATTCAGAAGTTTCAAGGTTGCAGTTCTTACAATAGTGCAGAAAATTTGATATCGATGCCAGGAAATCAACATTTGACTTCCATCCATTTATTTTTCTTTCAGCCTACGGTTTCGCTTTAACTGGAAACAACTATTGCTTTTTAATCTTTCGTGCCAACGTCCAAAGAGTCCAGGACCATGGATTAGTTTTAAAGCTATCATTACACCCGAGCAACGTCGGGCTATACTGCTAGCTAATTATAGTAATATCGGACTTAGTATCCAATTGTAATTTTATTTTTATATTGTTAATCGTGACAAAACAAATTTTCTCTGTGATGATGTCTTGCTAAATTTTTTGGTTCCGCTTTTTGACTTTTTGAATTTATTTTGTTAAACATACTTTGTGTTTCTCTTCCATTTTTGAGACTTACAACAAGTACTCTTGTGTTGAATGTTGCGTCGAATTCGTTGCATTCACTTACGCGCAAATACCTTTGGGAAAAGTATTAATCCGTCTCTTCCCTCCAGCTATGGAACAAATAACAGGTCATTTTGGGTTCTATAGCTTTGGTTGCAGCAGAAACTAATGACAACCTACTGTCGGAAAATCTTCTGCCAAGTCAGTTATGTCTCTTTCGAGACATAGTCACTCAAGCGAGTATTACGTATGACACTTAACTGACTGACTCTTATGTCCTAATTTTCCGCATTGGTAAGATTTTCTGTTTGTAAAGAAACAATCATTTGTACAATGTTTACCACCACATCCATAGCAAATATTATATATTTTGGCGTTTTTATTATATTTTTTCATTGTTTCACTAGTAGTTGCAAAACGTTTATTTTTCTCTTAGACGGTCGCACGCTATGTATTTGCGAAATAGTTATTTCCTTAATTCTTTCGGTGTCAATTTTTAAATTCACCATATGTTGACACACTTCAGTTATTTTTTGAGACTTTGTTTTGAATCTCTTTTCAGCTAAGTCAGAATCCTGGACCTTATTTTTGTGTCTTTATTTGAAGTTAAGCCTTGAACGAATATTTAAATGAAGCAAAAGTTAACACATTTAACTAAAACTTTTTACTTTGTCGATTGACAACTCCTGTGTAGATGACAAAATCTTCATCATCACATTTTACTAAATTTAGACAATTTCACCGTGCATTAAATAATGAGGTTCTATCTCCGAAAATTCTTGATAATATCCCTACAATTACCTCAAAATTTATCTCACGTGGTTATTTTTGCGAAATAAAATTTATATATTTTTCGTGTTCAGCAGTATATATATATATATATATATATGTTTAATCAAAAACAGAACATTTACTCAAATACGAGTGTCGATTAAAAATAATGTTCATAAATTTTCAAACATAACAAAACCGGTACTGTTTCCTTTCGTTGTAGATCTTACATGGAAATACGCCCCCCCCACTAATTTTTTGCTAAAATATGGAATCCACACATCAAAGCGACTAACATAATAAACTTTGTAAAAGTTCTTTTTTCAGCAATTGATTTCTATATTTTCAGAATGATTAGTGTCTTCCACGTCATGTAACGTGGATTATTTTCGAGTAAAGTCGTGAATTAATCGACACAAATGTTTACAACTAGCAATAAAGCAATGTAAAATTCCATACGCTAATTCAAATATATTCGCCCGTTAACAGCATAAAGATTGTTTTGCGTCTGAACCGCGTTTTTTATATTTTTTAAATGAAAAAATGCAATATATAATGAAAATGATTGTTATTTTCTTCAGTTTTCAAATTTATATTTAGTAAAGTATTTACTGATTTGTATCGTTTAAAAATGTACGCTGCCATTATAAGAGTCAAAATAAAACCAGGCAAACAAATATTTAATTCAGACGCTTATTTAGTAGGTATAATGGATAAGTTTTAGATTTTCCATGAAATTTAATTGAAGAAAATTTGGTAATTTTTGTTTTAGGTCCCGAAGGCTTTTATCCCTTCAATTTTTTCCAAAATAGCCTTATTTCTGTTCAAATGTATATGCTGAACTCAAATCAACAATTAGATTGTGAAGAAATCAAACTTTTTTTTATGTTAACGACCAGAAAAAAATCAGACTTCTTCTCAATCTTTTTGTCCCCATTACCGGCTTACATTCGCTGCTGAATGGTTATAGACGTAGGAAGAAAATATTGACCTATTTACTTCCTTGATTGTAAATTCTATACAGAAATTAATACGCGATTTTTTTTCGGTACTCAATTTCAGTAGAAAGTTTGTTTTTTTGTTAATTTTTTTTTTGGTACTTAAATTTAGAAGAAAGTTAACTTTCAAATATATGAAAATAAGTGATAAGTGTATGTATTTTTACTTAACTTTAAAACTTTCTTTAAAAAAAATCAATATTTTCATATATTTAAAAGTTAACTTTCGTCGGAAAAAATTAAGACTTAAGTAAAATTATAATTATCACTTATTTTCATATATTTGAAAGTTAACTTTCTTCTGAAATTAAGTAAAAAAAAACGAAAAAAAAACACGCAAATACACGTAATATATTTGAAGATTAATAAAACTACACTTATCACTTATTCTCATATATTTGAAAGCTAAATTTCTTCTGAAATTAAGTACACGCAACTTTCTTCTGAATTAAGTATTGCCCGCAAAAAAAAAACAAAAACAAAAACAAAAAAAAACACGCAAATACATTTTTAACTTTTAACTTCCTTTCCAATTGATATAATTATTGCTTTACTTTCAATGTTAAGTATAAAAAATGCTTTACTGTACAACTTATTTTGTTCTTTTTGTTATTTATGATTTATAAGTATTTTCATATATATGAAGGTTAAGTAAAACTACACCTATCAATTATTTTCATATATTTGAAACTGAACTTTCTTCTGAAGTTAAAAAAGAAAAGAAACACGCACATATATCACTTATTTTCATATATTTGAAAGTTAACTTTCGTCTGAAAGAATTAAGTAAAAATACAATTAACACTTATTTTCACATATTTGAAAATTAACTTTATTCTGAAATTAAAAAAAGGAAAAAACACGCAAATACACGCAATGTATTTGAAGGTTAATTAAACTACACTTATCACTTATTTTCATATATTTGAAAGTTAACTTTATTCTCAAATTAAGTACACGCAACTTTCTTAAATTCATTACAAAAAAAAACACGCATACACGCAACTTTCTGCTGAAATTGAGTACCGAAAAAAAATAAATCGTGTAGTAATTTCATCAAAGACTTTTCAGTACAGGAAGTAAATAGGCCGAAATTAGTTTCCTACGCCTAAAGTCATTCAGCAGTGAATAACTTATCAGTGTGCCAGTAGTGGGTGGCAAAAAGAGCGAGAAGAAGTTCGATCTTTTTTTCTGGTCGTTAACATAAAAAAGGGAGGTTCTTCAATATCTAATTGTTGATTTGAGTTCAGCATATACATTTGCACGAAAATAAAGCTATTTGAAGGGATAAAGGCCTTCGGGACCTAAAACAAAAATTTACCGAAAATTTTACTAAAGACATTCATGGACAATATTTTTATTATTATTATCTAAGACATAAGCGGTTACTTAGAGTGAAAGAATAAGAAAAAAGAAACATTATTAAGGAGGGAGAACATTAGAAGAAAAAAGAATCAAGAAGGCAGAAGATAACGATTGATATTGCATTTAAATTTTTAAAGACCAAAGTTGGTTGGAAAGGATGGAGGCGGAAGAGAATTCCTCAGGCGAAAAATACAAGAAATGAAACTGTTAAAATAGAAATTATGATTACTTCTAGCCAATTAAACTAAACGCTGATGAGACATTGTTTCCACCGGAGTACAGTACTTAAATTTATAACCTCTAGGTACAGAGTGGAAAGTTCATTCGAGCAATTACCATAAAAGTATTTATAGAAAAGGCACAGAGGAGCTACGTTACAGTGATGGGAAAGTGACTGAAGCCGAGACGCCAGGTCAGGAGCAATAATATTGCGGATTCGTCTTTAGATTCTATCAAGGATCTCTAAATATATGAACAGGAGCACCGGGCCATATGTAGCCGCAATATTCAAAGCATAGACGTATAGTAAACTTATGAAAATATTTAAGATAGATTCTGGAGAGGAAATTGTCTAACACGACATAGTGAACTAAATTTCTAGGCTACATGCCTAGCAAAGGATTCATTGTATTCTTTTCACCTCGTCAGAATTGATTTCACAACAGAAGAACTCTGAAAATTATTTCTTGAAATAAATTCTTTAGAAATAATTTTACGGCAGAAGTTATTGGGAGTTGATTTCATATATATATATATATATATATATATATATATATATATATATATAAACTTGAAAATAATTTCAAAACAGAATAAAGGTTTGAAAATACTTTCACTGCAATGTGCGTTGAAAATGAAAAGGAATTTTTTTTAATCATTTCACCCCAAGCAAGGCATTTCACTGCCACTATAGCGCAAGGGGTTACATAGAGAGATTGGATATAGGAAATGTCAGAAGGAGGGTGATAGACGAGTAAGGCGGTACATAAGAAGAGTGTTTGAGAGAATGGGTGCGATGTAGTGCGTTAGGAGGTGTCTATTGACCTTACATTTAAACTCCTGGAGGTTGTAGCCGTCGGGGAAGCAAGTATGCGGAAGGGAATTCCACAGGCAAGAAGTGCGAGAAAAAAAGCTGTTGGAGTAGAAATTGCGGTTACATTTTATCAGTTTCATTGTAAGAGGGTGGGATCTAGTTGCTAATCTAGTATCTCGTGCAAATTCCTACCTAGGGAGCACCAGTGATTGGAGCAGAAGCCGTGGAGCAGAAGCCGTGAAAGTAATTACCAATGTTGGAGCAGAAGCCGTGAAAGTAATTACCAATGTTCTGGAATTAATACAAGGCAATAACGTCAGAATAGTGCTATTAAATATGTAATTATTTATTAAACATCTTAATTGGTAAATCATATAGTTTCTATGCAATATGCCCTTCTTCCGCCTAGAAAAGTCAATCATTTCAATATTGAAACTTTTGTCACGACCGAATCATCGGTTCAATAAACCTTTGTTGTCATCACAACGTCATTCCTTTGGAGGGAACATCGCAAGAGATAAATAATATTTATTCTTCTACTTTTACGAAGCTGTTATTGGCATCTGGAACAATGGCCACACACATTTTCTCAGCAATATTTATTACTATTCTTTGCATAAATTTATCGGAAGATCTGCGACATAATTATCTTTTAAAGACGGCAAACAGACAATGGCTTACCGACCGCAGCCATCAAATAGAATACAAATTGAAGCATTACGATCATGTGGCTCTGCGTAAATATTTACAAAACTAAATTGCAGTGCTAATAATTTTTCTCTTCGCTCAACAAAATATTTTCTTTATTATTTTATTATTTGTCACACAGTGTATTTTTTTTTTTTTATTCACCGGATACATTAAGTTATTTTTCAAATCAAAACAAGAAAGTCAGACAGAAAAACCCGCAGTGCCTAAAAAAGCCGATTTTTGAATGACTCCAAGTTGGTAGATCTCCCAGCTGGTCAAGGAAGTCGCACAGTATTTATTGGGATTGACCCCAATGCGCCAATCATCACTTGAATTAACTTGGCATAATATTCTCGCATCCTAAATAATCTTGCCATCTCAACTTTCAAATAAGTGTAGTTTGCAATGTTCTCCATCACCCTGTTTGCTATATTTGTGTCATTTGGTGTAACAACGTCGATAATATACCATATCTTGGTGTCTTTATATATCACAATAATATCCGGACGCCGATGGTGCATTTCTCTCTACGTAGAAATCATCAGTGCAGAAGATTGCGGACTTCGTCAATTCCTCTATTTTTGTCAATTCTTCTTTCTATTTTTGTGAAAGTTTTATTAGTAGTAGTACTAGATTGGCGGCTAGGTCTCATCATTTTACAGTTAAAATGGATAGATGTAACCGTAAGTTCTATGCTAATAGTTTCTTCTCTCGCACTTCTCCTTTGTGGAACTCTGTCTTCTTGCTTCCCATTCAACATTGGTTTCGTAAATTTAAATACAACCAATCGTCTGTTTTCTTAATTCCTGTTCTTTTATTATTTTCTCTCTCTCCTTAAGTTTATTTTTCACTCATATTATTTTGCACTCACTGACCACTTTGTGTCGTAGCGGATTTATTCGTTTGGTCAAGGTGAAAGAATTAAACAAATTATTATTATTAATAATATTTATTATGTAGTTGCATGCTAACACCGGAAGTCTAGTTGTCGTACCTAAGGATTAAGGGACAACAACTCAACTTCCCAGTAATATTCTTAGTATCATCGCCGACCCCATCAACGGCATGGGCTGTACAGTTTCAGTCCTACCACGGATACTCAAATCCCCCAAACTTGATTCCAGCGTTCTTTTGGAATAATTCCAAATGCACTTATTATTCTGAACTCGATGCTAGACTTCGTAGCTCTTATCATTCGCAGCTTCCGTGCAACGCCCAAGAGTTCTCACTCCTCTGTACATTTACTCTATAGTCCATCAGTACAGCTACATCTATGATTTGGTGATTTTATTTATTTTTATTTTCCTTACTCATTGCTTCTTATAGTGATCGGTCCTGAAATCCCGTTGTGTTTGGGTGTGTGTGTGTTTTTTTTTTGTTTAGTTTTTCAGAACATTATTTTTTTTTAAATCATTTTACCTCAAGCAAGGTGGGATCGCCACTTGTGCGCAGGGAGAGAAACGACTTGGTACCAGGAGTGTCGAAAAATGGATTAAAGATGAAAGGAATTCAAGAAGATAGAATATGGCAATTGACGTTGTATTACATTTTTCAAGATTGTAGCTATCAGGGAAACAAGTAAATGGAAAGAAATTCCACAGGCAAGAAGTGCAAAAACAAATAAACACAAAAAAACTGTTCAGCTAGAAGTGGCGGTGCATTTAACTACTCCAACAGCTTCTTTCCTCGCACTTCCCGCCTGTGAAATTCCCTACCTCATGCTTGCTTCCCCAACGGCTACAACCTCCAAGAGTTTAAATGTAAGTTCAATAGACACCTCCTAACACACTATCTCACTCCCACTCTCTGCAACTCTCTCCCTATGTACATCCTAAGTCGTCTATCACCCTCCTTCTGACATTTCCTATACCCAATCCCTCTATGTAACCCCCTGCGCTATAGTGGCAGTGGAATGCCTTGCTTGGGGTGACACGATTAAAAAAAAACAAAAAAAAAAACAGATGCGACATAGATACCAATCTTGTAGCACGCTTAAATTCATGTGGTCAGAGAACCGGGAAAAAAAGCTCATCAGAGCAGTTGTCATAAAAATATTTGTAGAAAAGACAGAGGGAAGCCACGTTACATTAGTGAGAAAGTGACTGAAGTCGGGGATGCCAAGTCAGGACCGATTGCATTGCAGATTCTTCTTTGGATTTTGTCAAGAACTCCGAAATGACCAGATATGGCAGCAGTATTTAATGCACTGAAGAATGGAAGATTTATAAATGTGCAGGATTGATTTTGACGAGAAAAACTTTCTGGCTCAACACAGTGACCCAACCTTCCTAGCAGATGCAACTATAGATTCAGTGTAAAAAAGTCAGTTAAAAAAGTGAAACAAAGGGGGGGCGCGGTGTGTTGCTCTCCAGGAGACTAACGTCATTCATTCTGATGGCTGGAAGGAACGTTTATGATGGTTAAAGGAGAACAGTTTTGTTTTGGAGGTGCTGATACATTTTCTCCACATACACATTTGCGCAGTTCCCAGTACATGATTGTTACAACCCACAAATTTTTAGTATTCTTTTGAGGTCCAGATTGCTACATTCATTCATAGTTTACCGTTTCATCTCCATCTTTGAAGAGGTGGCGCCTTTTTTATTTGAGTTTTACAGAATTTCGTTTCTGTGAGGAAGTGCCGAAATGTTCTCGTCATGATCCACTTTCAAAAGTCTGATCAAATAAAACAAGACGTCGTAAAAAAACAAAAAACAAAAACAAAAAAAAAACAAAACAACACAACAGAATTTTGATCGGAGCGATAACTTTTCAGCACCCTCTCATGAATAATTTATCCTGAAGCACTTGTTTCGGGTAGTGACGATGAGGGATTCTGTTTCTCGTTTCAGATTTCCTCTTTGTAACCATGTCTATGATTTTTGTTTTCTTTTGTCTGCAGTATTTCTATTTGTCAGTGAAATTTTCTGTCCAACATTTTCTTCACTCTGCGCCGGTCTCTTTTTTTTTGTCGCACTCTATCGTTCATTTTGATAATAGTTTCTCTGCACTGATATATGCATTTGCCTTATAATCATTTAAACACAGTCTATATAACACTGACGATTTGTCTTACGCCTTCTACACTTTTGCTGTCGTGCTAGAGAACTTTTGTCGCCTGAATCTATTTTACACATTTATTCGTCCATGCATTCAATATTGTTGTTACTTCTGATCTGATGTTTTTGTCATATATATATATAAAGATTCTTGATAAAAAGATGAGAAGAATTTGCGATGTTATTGGTCACGGATTGTTTATTCAACGCTTTATCCAATCCAATTTTGATCAGGTCCAAAAAAGAAATTGCAATACTATCGATCCTGACCTGGCATCTCGGTTTAGGTTAATTTCCTAGCGCCGTAACATAGCTTTCCTGTGCTTTTTCTATAGTGTCGTGGTAATTGTTCTGATGTAGCTTCCTCTTTGGTACCTAGACTTTATAAACTTAATATATTACCCCCAAGTTCTCGTTATTTTACATTTGAAATAGCTAGATGTATATGCTAACAGTTTCGTCTATAGAACTTCTCACTTGTGGAATTCTCTTCCGCCTTCTTGCTTTCCCATTTAAATCTGATCTTCAAATATTTAAATGCAATGTCAATCGTTATCTTCTGTTTTCTTTCTCCTTTATTGTTCTCTCTCATTAACAGGAATGTGCTTGTTGTACAGTGGATATCGGCTCGGAACGAGAAATCAGAGAGCAGAGTTGGAATTCAATTTTAAATCGTTGCAATCACTTACGCGGAAATACCTTTGGGAAAGGTATGAACCTGTCGCATCTCTCTTCAGCTATTGGTTAAATAGCAGGATAGATTGTGCTTCATAGACTTGGTTAACAACCAGTCTACCGCAGAAAATCTTCTGCCCAGTCAGTCATGTCTCTTTCGAAACATGATCGCCCAAGCGTGTATCACATATGGCACTTAACTGACTACTTAGTAGTAGATTGTTTCTTATATTCTCTAACGCTCTGTAAGCTAGTTTCTTCTCTCGTAATTCTTGTTTTTGGAACTCCCTTTTAGTTTCTTACATGATAAACTATTTTTTTTTTAAATTTCCCGTTGAGAAAACACACAGGCGCATCCTAAACTTAGGACTTCTAACAGATTTTCTCATAATGCTTTAGTGAAAAGGCCTATCAATATATATTAAACATTATTATCATTAGTCTTATTATCAATATTATAATCTTTGTTATGTTTTATTTCTCGAATTTCTTTCATATATATATATATATATATATATATATATATATATATATATTATATATATATATATATATATATATATATATACATAAACACTTATAATAAACATATTACTATATATATATATATATATATATATATATATATATATATATATATATATGATTATTATTATTATAAGTATTTATAATAAAGACGTAGCTGACTGCAACGCAAGAGCTGTTGGGTTTCGTTACTATTTTATAAGCAGTTAATCAGGTAGTCTGACGAGTTGCTAATAAACTAGTACCGAAACACAACAGCTCTTGTATTGCAGTCAACTATGTTTTATTATAAACACTTATAAAAACAATATTACTATACATATTGCTCTACGTTTCAAAAAGGAAACTACTACAAGCAGTAAACAGTTAACCCATTTGTTTGTACTACACTTAATATATATATATATATTTTTTGAAGCTTCTAAACCAATCTCTGCATGTGGTTTCCGGAAATATCAACAATAATTGTGTGAATTTCAGCTCCAGGTTTCTTTTGAATAACGTCTCACTGTAAAATTCCCAGCAAATACACTTTCTTTGCTACGAAATCTTATACGCTATGAAAACAAAATCATTTACACTTCAGTGAAATGACATACATTGAATTACAAGCTTGCTTATAGTACTTCCTTCTAGATGCATTAGCATTTGAAACTACAAGGACGCTGTTCTGAAAACGCCATCTGTTGGAAAACAGCAAGAACTTATTCAAAGGGCTAATATATTTCTTAGGTAGTGACGGATTTTAAAAAAATATTGATCCAAGAGATTTTATCATTTAAACGTTATTTTTAGAGGATACCCATATTTGAGTAGTGGTTACATTTATTTATTAATCAGCCCAACCACTCTACTAATCTGGACCAATTATTCTATTATTCACTATTGCTCGAGAGAGATTAACCGAATCTCCTTCCTGAACGACACAGGTAGGTATACAAATTAAAATTTTTAAAAAACTAGTCATTGTGTACATGAGCTGTTACATCAAATTAACTGTCATACGGTCGGCGACCAAACCGGCTAACCCACCACATGTGAGTGAGGTGGGTTCTTAGCAACCCTGTAGAACGATAAATAAGATCTCTAAAAAGACGGAATAACTCTCGAGGAGTCAATGGCATTCTAACTAAGAGGTGTTTTGTCGATAAAACACAGTAGAAAATGCAACGGGAAACCACTTCACTATTAATCCCCAAAACAATCATGTCTTTGAATAATCAATATATGAAACCTAACAGCGTTAAGATTAATTCCAAAGGAAGTAACTCCTTGCCCAACAAGGACAGACATGGGGCAACAGGTGTGACGTGGATATAATACTTCGGAGCTGATCCCTCGCCAGGAAGGGGACGACATGAGATACAGATGTCACAGAACAGTTATTCTTCGACTGTTCGCACCAAACAAAATTTACTCTAGGGACATGGAACGTCAGAACGTTGAACAATTGTAGGCAGCTAAAGAATGTCAAGCAGGGGATGAGTAAATTGAATCTCAACATTTTAGGCATATGTGAAATTAAATTTTGTCCTGTTCTCTTATTTTTTATACATTTCTTCTATATTAGTAATGCTCAAATAAAGGAGATATGCATAAAAATAAAATAGGACAAAAGTCCTGCTCATCAACAGGATATATGAGCTCCAAGGAAGGAACTCTCATATTAGAGAAAGAGAAAATACTTCAGCAATTGGATGTCTTCCACGACAAGAGAGAGCAGCCGACAATACACAGAAATATCGACGGACCGGAAATGTTAAAAAACCGAAGTGGAAGTTGCACTGGCCAAGTTGAATAGAAACAAAAACAGCAGGACCAGACGATATTGTGGTAGAGATGTTGAGAGCTTTAGACGATTTTGGTGTAGACAAAATTACATAAATGATAAATGAAATCGAAAACAATGGCGAGAAACTTCTTTGAGGATTAGGCTTTGTCCATGTTTTCTTTAAATATCTAACATATTCCTACATACACGGAGATAATTTTTTTTCGTCTGTTCTTAACAGCCAGTAGATTCAATTTTAAAAGATCCAATTTTATCGCATTGCCCAAGAAGTTAGGTGCAAAGGAATGTGAACTCTACCGATCAATCAGTTTAATGAGTCGCATAACAAAACTCATCATCCGAATTCTAATGAATAGAGCACGCAGCAGAATCAGGCCAGAGATTGAACAAGAACAGAGCGGTTTTGTCAAGGACACTGGAACAAGAAACGCGATATTTATTCTTAAAATGTTATCAGAAAGTGCAATACAAACGCAAAAGGACGTGTACCTGTGTTTCATAGATTGCGCAAAGGCATTTGACAAAATACGCCACAAAGACTTGATAGAGATGTTCGGCAACCTTCAAATATTCGGAGTAATCAAGAACCTGTATTGGCAGCAAACCCTACATACGGACAGAAAACGAGTTCAGCAGATATACAAAGATAGAAAGGGGTGTAAGACAAGGATCTTTCTTCTCGCCAGATCTATTAAACCTAAACAGCAAAGCAATTTTAAGAGATCTAGAAGTTCTGCCAGGATTTATCATGGCCACAATCTGAACAAGATATGCAGATGATACAGTGCTGGTAGAAGATACGGAATGGAAACTACAATACCTCCTTTGGAAAATAGCTAAAGAAAGTTTTGAAAGAAAGAAATATCTATAACTACAAGAAAACTGAACGCATGTTTATCAGTAAAAGGAGGAGCCCGAAATGCCAGCTACAGGCTGGAAATACTAAAATTAAACAGATAGTCTTCTAACAGAGGACGGAAAGTTCGATACTGAGATCTGAAGGCGTATTGACATGCCAAAAATACATTCCAGAAGCTAAATAGAGTGTTAAGAGGCAGGAAAATTTCCCTAGAAAAAAGTACTGGATCGTTATGTGATGTATGTTCTTCAATATGGCAGCGAACGTTGGACAATCTCATCAGAGATAAAAGAAAAACTTGAAGCAACCCAAATGTGGTTCTACAGAAAGTTTCTGAGGATACCATGGACAGAATATGTGAGCAACGACAAGGTTTTAGATAGGATGGAAACGAAAAGGAAACTGATACTTAACATGAGGAAAAGATAGTTTCTCGGAATTGTAATAAAGAAGTTTGGTTGTGAGAATCTGATACTCACAGGACAGATGGAGGTAAAGGGAGACAGAGGAAACAAACGGGTAATATATTTGATTAGCTTGAGCAAATTGATGGAAAAGCAGTGTTTGGGAAAGGTAACAAGAGAAAGACTTTTAAGAACTACAAGGGAGATGTGGAGGGCCATGATAGCATGTTTCCTGAAGGGGCATGGCACATAGAAGAAGATATTTTCTTTATTTTTGTCTAACGGCGTGAAATCTTATTTTAAAAAAAGTTACGCCCTCCAATAGGTTTCGAACCGTCCTAACTGACATAACTCATCAGTGACAGGTGACTACGCCGATAGAACCCTAGTCTCCAATTCAAGGAAGTTTGCTTTCATCAGAACTTTAAAGACATTACAAACAAACTCGTAACTAACATCCCGATAGATAGCAAAACGAAAATCACCGAAAAACCTTATTTTAGTGACAAAATCTCTATATGTAGAGAAGAGATCAGTTCAGTGCTATCAGAACGCTTAGGTTATTTCAGCAAAGAGTAAATAATATTTTTTTAACTATTGCAAAAAATAATGATTATGTTCTTTACAAATAAATTTAACGTTTGTTACGTTATCTCCATGCAACATTACTTTCTGAACGTCTTCATATTTATTTCAGCAGCAAATATGAAAGGCATATTTTTTGAATAGTTATTTAGTGGGAATCGATTCTTATCTCACTGTTCTATTGTAAAACAATTGTTATTGTTCCTACAAGACGGAATCTATAGTATTCGGCTTTATCAACTTAATTCTCACACCTTAGCGCCAGCAATTACATCGCGGTGCTACTGCGTAAAATCTACTGGCTGTTAAGAACAGACGAAAAAAAATTATCTCCGTGTATGTAGGAATATGTTAGATATTTAAAGAAAACATGGACAAAGCCTAATCCTCAAAGAAATTTGCTTAAGATATATATAAAAAAGAAAGACTTTTCGAGCTTGAAAGAGAAAAACGCCAGTTTAATATGTCTTCTTTTTAATAATCTTGCTAATACAATCGACGATCAATATGTACATGTTCAAAAACGTGACGGATCTAATGTTCAAAGCCTCGCCGATATTGCATATCGGCGTTGATATTTTCCTTTTTTTTTGTGACCATCTTTAGATATATTCTTCCCACATTTCCTTGCAGCGATGCAGTCTCTTTCTTTTAATCGGATCAATTTTGAGCTGAGCACTGTGGCTGAACCGACTTGTTCATGCCTCGTTTTTGAAGGCAGTTCTTTGTGCGTTCATTTCCAAACGACAGCTGCTGTAGTACCACCTCCCGACATTTTTATGTAATTAGCTTCCCTTGTGCCAGAATGTTCGCCATTCTGATACTTATTGCCGGACATTAACAATCAGCGGCCACTGACCATTGGAAGTCTGTCACTAGACATTACGATCAATCAGCTCATGCGGCTTCATCCACCAGAGCGGATTCTTCATCGATCGAATTGGACACCATCTTGATTTTCTTAATTTTTTGAAACTTCTCATTGGCGCCCAAATCATCTACTATGGAGTTATTCTATTTCTCTCCGATATTTTCATTGTAAACATTTCAAGGTTGTTTCTGCTTTGACAATAATTGTGATGAATACTTCCTTCTGTATTGAAATAAGATGATTCTCTGATGAGCCTGTTATTAGATTATCAGATCTACAATGACATATAATGTTTAGAAAAATCAGTTCATTATTCGACTACGTTCGGTAAACATGTCTTCCCAAACACATATGACCTTTGCAAAAATGACTTACGCTTAGCAAATAACAGTAACGCCATGTTTTTACAAACGTTTCCAAAGATATCTGGTATGCGAAAGATCAATTCGTTGAACCCGCTTACGCGCAAAAAATGGGGAAAGGTATTAATCAATCTCTTCTGCCTTCAGCTATGGGTTGAATAACAGGATAGAATAGGGTTTATAGCCTTGGATGGCAACATTTCTACAGCAAGAAATGGAAATCTACTGCAGAAAAAGTTTTCTGTCTAGTCAGTCGTGGATTGAAAGTGACATTCTCGCCCAATCCTGTACTATGTACTACTTTAACTGACTGATCAAGTTAAAAAACAAAGAATAGCAAGACAGATTGGATTCTATAGACATGGTTGGCAACGAGTCTACCACAAAAAGAAATAGCAGCCTACTGCGGGATAAACTTTTGCTTAGTCAATCATGTCTCTTTTGAGACATAATAGCCCAACTGCGTACCCCGTATGTCTTTAACTGGCTGATCTGGATAAAACGAAATGAATAGCAGGACAGATTGGACTATATAGACTTGATTGGCAATAATTCTAACACAAAAAGAAATAGCATCCTACTCTGAGACAATCTACTGCCTAGTCAGTCGTGTCTCTTTCGAGGCATGATCACCCAAGCGTGTACCACATATGGCAGTCAACTGTCTCATGTGAGAGACAGAGCCAAGTAGTATGTTCCAGCAAAAAGAACCGTTCATACGATTTCGATCTCGACTATCTGTCGTTTGTTATGTTAAGTTGTTGTACAGTACAAGCGTGCAATCACTCATCCATAGCATTAGGTCTTATTTTTAGATTTCGATACCCAAAAGACCGCTTTCCTGATCCCTTGATCTGTTCAAATCTAGGATTAACCTTTATCTTCCGTATATATCCAGATAAGCTGTACTTTTTGTTCTGTAACTATCTCAATCGAGTGGACTCCTGGTCTGTGTAGAGTGATCGTTATATATATATATATATATATATATATATATATATATATATATATATATATTATCGGCCAGTTTTGACCATGGACACTACATTCTTGTGTGTATCTCAAAGATTGTCCCTAACGGTGGGCGTTTACATATATATATACGCAACTTCATGTTAGATTTTCCTACAGAGTGTTAGAAAATATGACTTGCAGCTGCATAAAAATCGCAGAAACTGACACGTCTACACCGAAAAGCAAAATTCTGACCGTCAGAGGTAGTAGTTCTTCCTTAGCCCCAGAAATTGTGTTACTTACCTTAGTTGGCGGTTGGTGAGGGCAGGGTATCGCATGTGCTTTCACACTTTGTATGTTTAAAAATTATGAATGTCATCAGTTCATTCTCCCGTTTGCATATCCTAGGTCGATTAATGTTCACCTGTCGATGTAGACACTGACACCAGGTGAATAGTAGACTTTATCTCCCGTGAGAAGGTTATCTTTCCCGTCAACCTTGATTCTGTCTTGCCTGAAAGGCATTGAATACAAAGTCTACTCAGGCATTATCTGGAGAGTGACACATAGTTCACTGGTATTACATATTACAAAGCAAATGAGTGGTACTAACTTCCTTGCTGTCATCGATCGTCGAAGGGAAAGTGATGTCTATAAAATACATTTATTGCCCTTGCAAAGTTAACAAAAAATTCTTGTCAATGGAAAGAAAAAAAACAAATAAAATATTTTAATTATTCGAATTTTAACTTCGAATATATTAAATATTACAAGAAATCCTATTTTAAATATAAAACATAAAAATAATTCCTGATATTTATGACTACTTTGTGGAGCCGACTCCCAAGATAATGTTTTCCTGATCACTGCAATCTTAACTTGTTTACCTCGATTGACTACTGGGCCTTGTACAGAGTAAGCACCACTGTGATGAAAATGGTTTACTTTCATATGGTCTAATATCAAATTTTAACTCCTTAAAAAGAGCTATTCTAGTGTCATTCATTTTCTCTTATTTAATACGTAAACTTTTAAGGATTAAAAGGGAAAATCAAAACTTCTATAGTGGTTATTTTAGTATTATTCTCCAACATTCTGTTTTGTTTCCCTTAAGACACAATGGTTGTAAATAGAATATACACACGAAATCAAAATGATTTTATCTAAGACTGAGTGTTCTGTGTTCAGCAACAAAGTCAAAATATTATATTTTCAAATTCACCACTTGCTGTTTACAAGAAGAGAAATGAAGAAAATAAATTAAAACTTGTGGGGTCAAGTGCCATTTCGGCCGGAATGTAAGGAGATCCGGTGTCGGTTATATAGTATCACGCCGCTTAATAATAATTGTCTGCTATGATATGCTGTCGATGACAATATGTCGGTTAAGATGCAAAGTGGTAGAGTCAGAGAGCCACACTTGTGATGCTGAGATGGATTGGAGGAGAGAGTTCTGCGGAAATAAGTTAAACTTTTTTGTTACATGTCAAACGGGTTATTTTTGTCTTCAAACATTCGACATTACTTTTTTTACTATTCATAGTGACTTCATTCGAAATTGTGCAAGGTATATCTTGTGAAATATATATTTGCTTCTATAAAACGTCATTTCTATCCATATATACATGTATGGCAGAAGAGAGGCTGGGGATGGGGAAAAGACAAGGCTTACATAGAGTTAAAAGTATAGGAAGATGTGTCGAGCAATGAACACTCACGTCTTGACTGGACACAAATAATAATAATAATAATAATAATAAATCTTTGCTGCATCACCTAAAGTTTTCAGTAAATAGAGAGAACTGCTTCATAAGGCAGCGAATGCTGGACAGCCTCATCAAAGATAAAAGAAAAGAAATACAGTTGCTGAAATGTGGTTCTACAGAAGGATGCTGAGGATACCATGGACCGAACATGTGAGCAAAGACGAGGTTTCGGAGAGGGTGGAAACGGAAAAGAAACTGATGTTTGACATCAGGAAAAACGGCTAAAGTTTCTGGGACATGTTATGAGGAAGAGAGGTTTCGAGAATATGATATTCACGGGACAAATAGAGAGAAGGAGAGGCAGGAGAAAGGAAGACGTGACATACTTGATGGACTTGAGCAAATGGATGGCAGAGCAGGTTTGGGAGGGGTAACAAGAGAAGAGGTGTCAAGAGCTACAAGCATAGGTAGATGTGGAAGTCCATGATCGACTACGTCCTGAAGGGACACGGCACATAGAAGTAAAAAGATTACCTCTCCGTATTTACTGAATATTTCAAAAATGAGTTTTTATGTTGCAGGTGAATATATAGTAAATTTGTAGTTGTTCGCTATTTATATAATATCACAAATCTAATTTAAACTTATTTATAAATGGAACTTTGTCTGTGTGTGTGTGTGTGTGTGTGTGTGTGTGTCCGTTACTCTGAAACAGCTGAACCAATTTTCTTGAAAATTTACACAGTTGTACTATAAGCGTCTGCGAGTGTTCTTAGGTAGATTTTGTGTCGAGGTACCCCCGATAAATATCGAAAATCGTTAATCGAAAAAATCGGGTTATAGAAGAAGTGGTCCGATTTTAATCAAATTTGATACGCTCATAGACAAAGACATAAGAAACGATATTCAGAAGTTTCAAGGTTGCAGTTCTTACAATAGTGCAGAAAATCGATAATATATATATATATATATATATATATAAAATGTAAGATGTTTGCGTGTGTCTGTTTATCTGCCTGTACGTCTGTATTTTTTTTCAGCCCTTTTAGTTTTTGCTTCGGGTTTGGCTCTAAGTAGGTATAATTGTAGTTCTTAGTCTCAGCCACGATACCATTTACTCAGAGGACTTATTTAGCCTTCAAAATTCAGTTTACGACGGAAGAAACTTATTTGATATCGATACCAGGAAATCAAAATTTGACTTACATCCATTCATTTTTCTTTCAGTCTACTGTTTCGCTTTAACTGGAAACAAAAATTCCTTTTTAGTCTTTCGTGCCTACATCCAAAGAGTCTGAGCTCCAGGATCATGGATTAGTTTTAAAACTTTCATCACACCCGAGCAACGCCGGGCTATACTGCTAGTGTTACCGTAATTTTTTCAGCGCAAATAGATGGAGGTATTTTACCTGCGCTTTAATTATTTATCTACTTTTACGATTCTTTTGGATGTCGTGTCAATTTAGGATGGAGGCGATCATGATCCTAGACAGGTTCTTTTCCATTTAATATGCTGGAATCGTTATGGAGTTTTGGTTAAGTTGGTGAGCTAGTTTCTTGTTACGTTCTCCAAAATATGCAAGTTTTCCCTAACAAAACCATGTTTCTTGCCTAGTCTAAATTTCCCAGGTTAACCAGCTAGTTTTGCCCATAGTTTGGTGGAGTAGGGGGAGGAGAATATATAAATTTATTTATGAAGTTCGACACACTAATCTAGAATTTAACTTTCCGCACCGATAACCCTTACACTACCTGAATATTCTGTCTGATTCAAACAGCGCATTGTAGAATTTTAATTTATAGAAAAATCAATATTCCATCAGTTTAAATTCCCGGGAGGAGGAATTTCTTCGCCTATTCAAGAACTACTGCTTTAGGCTATTCTGGTAGTGGTTCCATCTTTTAAACCATATTTTTGCCTTCGGATAATTTCGGTCGACATCTTACTGACCAGGGCCGTCTTTAAAGCATTATGGGCCCCGGGCAAACTAGTGTGCTGGGGTCCCTATGACAACCACTGACAGAAATAAAAAGTACATGGTCGATAATATTAAAGAATGTATTTACTTTAATGGCACTGCAACAAAACGAGAGTTAAAACATTTAAAACACGCTGTACGGCAGCAGCTAATCAACATGAAACGCATTTGAACAATAACATAAAACACAATAATAGAAAGCCACACACATTAGATGGCACAGTATGAAATTACTATGAACTTCTTATAACGAACATTTGCGTCATTTCTTTTCAGAGAATTGCTTTATTATTGGCTTAAAGTCAATGGTATTCAGGAATAGGATGTCATTTTTGATACATGCGAGTGGAAGCTAGTTCAAACGATGCTAACTCATTGTGCTACGAAGCAGACTTTTCTTTATAAGTTTCAATCTCAAAAAAGAAAATTCTCCCATACATTTCTCCTATTCATTTGTCGCCATTATGCACTGAGTGCAAGTTCAACCTTCGGGAATACAGATTTCAAATTATCTGAAATTATTTTTCAGTACGATTCAGGGAGATTATCACAATGTTTATCAAGAGCCATGTAGTGCTTGATTTACTCACATTCATTTAAAAGGTTTTCATAATTCAGATCTTTGTGATAGATGTTCACACTTTTTCTTTCGTGTAACGAAATCAATAGCTTTCAATTCACCGAAGAAAGAAAACAGATTTCCAATCTGGGAAATATGCCTTTACATGTTTTATCAGTTCAAACATTATAGCGTCCAGAATAGAGAGGAATGTTTCCACCAATAACTTAACATACACGTGACCCCTATGCTCATGGGGGACCCAGACAAGAATCCATGTGTTGAGACGGCTCTGCTCTGTTACTGACCATCGAGCATTTTTTTAACGCAATAAATATTAATTTTTCAACAGAGTCTACTCATCTTTAGTGGATGTACGTTCTGGTGCAGTATGAGAAAATTGGAGAGCCGAGTTCGAATTCCATTTGAATTCGTTGCATTCACATACGCGCAAATACCCTTGGGAAAGGTATGAATCAGTCGCTTCTCCCTCCAGCTATGGGTTAAATAGCAGGACAGATTTGGCTCTATAGAAAATAATAGCAACCTACTGCGGGGAAATATTTTACAATGGATAATGTAATATTACGTAATTCAATTTTGCCGGTGAAAAGCACATTAATTTAAAAATTATTGCGAAAATCAAATAATAGTCAGATTTTAATGAAACTTTTAGAACATATTCACAAATGAATAAAATTGTTTTTGAAATCATTATTTTAAAAACATCTTGGTAAAAATATTCTTTTTACATCTGTTATCTTCACGTCAATTCCTGAAATTTCTAGAAATTAACTTTTGTAGGACTCATTGGGGAATGTAAATCATTTATTATTTTTTCAAACATTTGCCCCTTTTTCCGAAAATCTGCACCCAATAGTAAAATTGAAAATGCAATAAAACTATGACATTATTTAATTGTATATGCTTTTAACTGATTTAATAAATAATATATATTAAGGACATTATAGTCTGTAGAACTTTTTTTAATCATAATAAAGTTTTAAATGAATTGTTTTCATTTTCCATTTAAAAATGTCAAAAAATATTTTTAAAATATTTCAAAGGCTTGTAGGCGTTAGGTTATTAAGTTATTAAGTGAAGACTATATTTACTCATCGAAAATTGAAAAGTTTGATAACATTCATCAAGATACCGTATTTTATAAATAATTTTTAATTTCTTTTTTTTTTTTGGACATTTGAAGTTTTTTTTTTTTGTACGGTAATTTCTGTGTGTATATTAAATGATCACGTGTTTCACGGTTTCTTTCCCTTACAGGAAAAAATTTGGACAATTATGTAAATTCTGATCACCATAGACACTTAGTTTATCTCGCATTTAGCCGTAATCACATGTAAAATCATACGGAAAAGTCAGAAAGATCAACATTCGTGATTAAGAAATAATTTAAATCTAAATTTCTTTCTATAAATAAGTAATATTTGTGTAAAATATATTAATTTAACTTTAAATTTACTAATTATTAAAAAAAACGTGTCACTGATGCATATTTTAATTTTGGAAAATTTTTAAAACCGAAAACTAACTTTTATTTACAAATGTGTCGATCGCTCAAAAATTACTGATTTTTTTTTAACTTAAAAAAATCCCAAAATTTTAGATTCCAATCAATATAATTTCTGTTTGAAATATACCACAGCATTTTGCTTACTGAAAATATTAAATTTAATCATTTAGCCTCCAATTAAAACTAAAATAAAAGTTTCAAGAAATACTCTTTATCTTTAAAAATTCAGTTTAAAAGTTAGTTATAAAAATGAGTGGAGGTTTTAGTTAATAATTTATGCAATAAAATCCTACAACAAAGTTTCTCAAAGTGGGCTCCGTGAGTGAAGCCTTTCTGTTATTTAGTAATTTTACAAACTTGTGGTTTAACTTACACAAAGAATCCCCACAATTTGTTGTTTATGCACTGAAATTATTCATCTTTTTCTACAGCTTATCAATCCTTTGTAGATTATTTAAAGACAACAAATATTTTTAGATTGTAAGAATTAGATTTGGCAATAATAGTGATTTAGTGATGCAAGTCTTAATAATTAACCCATAGATGGGAGAAGAAGTGGAGGGTACATAAGAAATCATAAGGTGAACTGGGATAGCAGAATATTCCTTCCGAAAGTTAAGAGATGTATTAAGAAACAGGAAAATTTCATTGGAAACAAAGAAGAGAATACTGATTATGTCATATATATTACTCTTATGTAATACTGGTACTCTTAGATCGTAGTGAATGCTGCACCATTTCATTACAGATGAAGAAGAGACTTGAGGCAACAAAAAGGTGGTTCTACAGAAGGATGCTAAGAATACCATGGACCTAAAACGTAAGCAACGACGAAGTTTTAGAGAAAATGGAACCAAAAAGATATGCGTAGAATTTGAAGGAGTCAGTTTAAATTTGTTGGGCGCATAAAGAAAGAAGAGGGCTTGGAAAATTCGACATTCACAAGATATATTGGAAGCAAGTGGGATAGAGTAAAGCAGAACATAAACTACCTAATGAGCTTGTGTAAATCTAAACTTATTTATAAATGGAACTTTGTCTGTGCGTGTGTATGTGTGTGTGTGTCCGTGTGTGTATGTCCATTACCTATAGACTCCGAAACGGCTGAACCGATTTTCTTGAAAATTTACACAGTTATACTATAAGCTTCTGTGAGTGTTCTTAGCTAGGTTTTGTGTCGAGGTACCCCCGATAAATATCGAAAAAATCGGGTTATAGAAGGAGTGGTTCGATTTTAATCAAATTTGATACACTCAATGACAAAGACATAAGAAACAATATTCAGAATTTTCAGGGTTGCAGTTCTTACAATAGTGCAGAAAATCGATAATGTATATATATATATATATATATAAAAGGCAAGATGTTTGTGTGTGTCTGTTTATCTGTCTGTTTGTCCTTTATAAAAATCCACAATTTTTATCCGATTCTCATCAAACTTCACACAAATATTCTTTAGGTTGAGTCTGAGCTCCAGGGCCATAGATTAGTTTTAAAGCTTTCATTACACCTAAGCAACGGCGAGCTATATTGCTAGTGGTTGATAAAACAGGGATTCGGAGATATAGCAAAATGACAAAGTTTACTGAGGTTTACATAGGACAGGAAGGAGTGGAGGGTCATGATCGACGAATTCCTGAAGGGACACAACACACAGAGAAAGAAGATAGAACTAACGTTTTTTATTGATTTGAAACTGATCAAAAGTTGTCTATTTTTATGTCGGGCCAGTATTTGTCTGTCGGTTATATTCGCATGATTCTCACCGGAATGGAGCTAAGCCTGTTTGGAATAATTCGTCACTCTTAAAATGAGTTACGGCTTCCTTGATTGAAAATTGGTTATTTCGTTGACAGTAGCATCACCGTTGGTGTGTGCTGAGGACAACGTCACCGAAGACGTGGTTAAATTGCAGCTCCGGTCGGCGAGGTCAGAGGCAGTCGAATAATGAGGAAGCTACTTTATTGCATTTGCCGATGGGGAAATTAGCTTCTCGAGTAGAGGAAAATGACAAGACGTGTCTCTGTTCTGAAATCCGGTTTTATTCCTTTGACCAGCCATACATTTCCAAGCTTCTATCGAGTTAGATATTACGATTGGTCCTTGCAAGATCCGAATGGCATCTGTTTTGCTTGTCTCTTTCGACAATTAATATTTTATACATATTTTTTATGATTTTCTTGAACACTCACGTGAAATTCCTCTTCCTATTTTTCTCTTCTGTCATGCGCCATGACTGTTAGGTTCATGACTCTCCGCAACTTCTTGTCTTCTATTGCTCTAAGTTGAATGATTTGTTTTTATTTTCATTATTTTTTAAAAGAATTTTACAGTAAAAGGCCCGGAGGCCACTCAAGGTAGATGGGTTACTTAAAGGGGTAGTTTATACTAATAAGAGTGGAAGAAAACGATTAACTCTAGGCTTGAAGAGGTTAAGATTACAGTGATCGGGGAAATATCCGTTTTAGAATCTGTTCCACAGAGTAATGCTCCAAGGAAAGAAGCTGTTCGAGTGAACTTCACTTTTCACAGCGGCATATCAACATCTGCATGGGTTATTAAATGCCGAAATCTAAATATTTTGGAAAAAAAAAAGAAACAATTCTATGTCTCTAACTAAATATATATGGAACACAACTGTATGTCTTTAAAGAAATATATATTGAACACAGTTGTATGCTTTTAACTACTGATAAAATATATTGCTGATCATTTTACTATAAATATGTATTGTTGGTCATTTTACTATAAATATGCAATGTTAGTCATTTTGCTTCAAAAATGTATTGCTGCGAATTTTACGATAAATATGTATTGTTGGTAATTTTTATATATAAATATATTGCTGGAAGTTTTACTATAAAAATGCATTTTTATTCTTCAATAGTTTCTTTTGTTTGGGAAGTGGTCACTGTTGTTCATAGCTGAAGCCCTAACAGGTGCCTCCACTCCGGGTCAGTATAGACCTGGAAAAAACAGTAAGCAATTAAAAATGACACCACTCTTCCCAAAACTTAAATCTTCCGATTAGAGGACTTCCTGCCGGACGTAGTTTGTCATCATACCCAGGACTAATTGCTTTAAGTAACTTTCAACTCCCTTTGTTTATCTCCTGGTATGTTCTGGAATTCCTTTACAGAAAACTCGTCAAATATGTCACTGATTCATTCAGTATTTGCCTCTAAGTCCTGCGAGTATTTAGTTCTCCTGACTATTTCCTCATTATGCATCCAAAAATGTTCAATTTTCTTACCGACTTTAAATATAACTTATATTGGAATCCTTATTTTCCTAAAACAATTTCATCGTTTTTTTCTGTGGATATTCCTTGTGCATGTTTCTGTCACCTCAAGTCTGTTCCTAATGTATGAAAAGATCATGCTACATTCACTTCCATACTGGATATTACATATATCAGTTCCATACTCTGTTTTTCTTTTTTTTTTTTAATTATATTTGTATATCTCTTCATACTTTGCTTAGTTTATGAAAGACATTTATAGCTATCCCTGCGCATGTTCGAATTTCCGGGTAACATTTTCCGTCGTCTGTTACTAGATTACCCAGATAGTTCAATTTCTTTACCAGCATGATTTTGACGACTTCAGTATGTAGCTCAAACTTTAGGCTGTTTTTCACTGTCGACCATGCTTTATGGTTTCTTATAGTTAACTGTCTATTTTTGTTACCTTTCTAGATTGTATCAGTTCGCTTCAAATATTCTGAAATGTTGAATGTGAAATCTGTATTTTAGGGTTCATTTGTCAAACGATCTAGCTAACGGTTGGTTCTACTAATTTTTTCAGTTCATCATTTGCGCATAAAAGTGGATTCATTTTACCTCTTTGATCCTAAAAATTCAAAATTCAGTGAGGAAGTCATATATTGTGGCCAAAGTTAAACTCATGAAAGAAAATGGTGTGAAACTTTTCGATTTTAATCTGAAATCTGAAGAGCGTATTTTACGGAAGTATTATAATTGTCTGGTAAATGTTAGGGCAGGGTTAGGGAAAATAATTAATTTCAATAAAAAGCCGAATACTTGTATCTATAAATATGCTCTTACTGAGGTAGGACACATCCAAACCGGAACCGGGTAGGCCACATACTATACCAGAATGAAAGAGGTTAGTCACATGCTATACCGGCACTAGGATATCTTTAACCACCAATCGGCTCTTTGGCATTGAATCCAGTGAGTCGATTTGTGAAGAATCGTGTACTTTCTGGAGTTAAACATCAAGTACGCGTTAAACAAACCCACGCACAGGCGTCTTGAATTTGCTATTGTTCCTTGAACTTCTAATTGCTGTTTGATATTTTAATTTTCCCTTTTTTTTTTTGCTTTCCCTTGTTTAATCTTAATTATTGCTAGCTTCAAATCTTAATAAAAGCTCTCTCGTACAGTAAAAGGTTGAACCAACGTTAACACCCAGCTATATCATAAATTTAGCTATTTTTCAAATCTTTGTGATCGAACGATTTCAATTACATTTCTGATCATTTTCAAGACCTTAGGTTCTACGTACGTATTTGGCTTTCACATATTCAGATATCGTATATTCAGTCTTGAATATCACACATTAAGATCATGCTTGGTAATTAGCAAGCAATACCCCACACTAAGCCACATTTTATCATCTGTTGTTGCATACAATTAAAAACATATTATATTTTTTAGAATATTATTGTTTTAACAGTTAGTCTTGTACACATATTATTTACAAGTATTTGTCATATGCTGGTGAAGATGTGGGTGCCTGGTGATATATGCTGATACTATTATTATGTGTTCAAATTGAGCTTGTGTTGGCCAAGTTAATCTACGAGACAGGGCTATTATTGCATGTCCAACACACAAAAGCACAAACAAACACATATATACAATCATATATAAAAGATCACGACATAACTTGGAGCATAGTAAAACAGCCAAACTTTACAACTGTGGTAAAATATGCAGATTATGCCATGAGGAAAAATTGGATATTATGCTGTTTCGAGACAAAAATGAATTACTAAATGAATGAAAAGAAATTATATTCAAGTATAACCATACCAATAAATACCTATTAGAATCATACAATCATGGATGAAAGTGTTCCAAGACCTTTAAGTAACTTCTAATTTTGAAAATTGCGTGTTCATAAACGATCCCTGTTACGTGAGCGTTTGAAAAACGGTAAAATCAGTTATCCCCTGAAGACACCGACAGGTTGAAACCGAAGTCGTGAAATAATTCGGTTTCAAATGAAAAATATTCAAAAGTTCTACAATATAATTGTATTAAACACTTTTAAATACAACTATGTACTGAGCTAATTTAATTATGAACAAAAACTAACTAATTAACTTATATATATATATATATATATATATTATACTTTAGAACCTGTCTAAACTACAATTCACTACAAAAGTGTATATTTTGTTTTCATTGCTCTATTTCTATATTGAGCACTGTTTTAAATTAATTTTTTGTACGTTGTAAATATTTTCTTCGTTCCTTATTCATTTCACACACACACACACACACACACACACACACACATATATGTGTGTGTGTGTGTGTGTGTGTGTGTGTGTGTGTGAAGAAGTTTGTTATTTAAATGAGAAGACTCTGCTCAGTAAAATAACAAAACCTCCACATTAATCCTATTAACACTCTGTCTCTCTCCCGATGTCGAGCATTTTACAGCAAAAAACATGCCTGCCAAAATATATTTTTATCAGTAACCCACTGAAAAAGCAACAGTTTTGGCACTTCTTCTTCTTCTTCTTCTTCTATGTGCCCTGTCCCTTCAGGACGTAGGCGATCATGGTTCTCCAGGTCTCCCTATCCTTTGTGGCTCTTAGTATGTTTGCTCCTGTTGCTCCTGGCAACACTCGTTCCGTCATCCACCTGATCAGACCCTGCAAATATGTTATCCGCTGCCTTCCTCTGTCTCTCTTTCCTTCCATCTGACCAGTCAGTATCAGGTTCTCCAGACTCTCCTTCCTCATTGCGTGTCCCAGGAACTTCAGTTGTCTCTTCCTGATGCTCAGTATCAATTTCCTTTTTGTTGCCATTCTTTCCAATACCTTATCGTTGCTTGCATGCTCAGTCCACGATATCCGTAGCATCCTTCTGTAGATCCACAATTCGGCCGCTTCCAGTTTTGTCCTCATTTTCGATTATATTGTCCAGCATTCACTGCCGTATTGAAAAACTGACATCACGTAGCAGTCCAGCACTCTTTTCTTTGTTTCTATTGAGATTTTCCTGTGTGTTAGTACTTTGCTCAGCTTCTGGAACGCGTCCTTTGCCATGCCAATTCGCCTTCGGATCTCCGTGTCGCATTTTCCATCTCCAGTTAGGACACTTCCTAGATATTTAAATGTTTGTACTTGCTTGATTCTGGTATCTCCCACATTTATTTGGCATTTTGGGTTGTACCTTTTGCTGATGTCCAATCACTCAGTTTTCGTAAAGTTTATTTGTAGTCCTTTTTAGTCACTCTTCACCGCTACCTTCTGTATAGGGTCTTGTAGTTTCCTTTCCGTGTCCGCAATCAGCACTGTATCGTCCGCATATCTTATGTTGTTCAAGTTGTGGCCTCCAATAACAAATCCTGGCGTGTCATCTAGAGTCATCAAAATATTCTCGCTGTATAAGTTGAACAAATCCGGTGAAAAGACACATCCTTGCCTTTTTCTATCTTTGTGTATCTACTGAGATCGTTACCTGTCCGTATGCAGGCCATTTGCTGCCAGTAGAGATTCTTGATTATTCTTATGTCTTTCCCGAAAACGTCGAGACTGCCAAGCATCTCCATCAATTCTTTGTGTCGTATCTTGTCAAATGCTGTCGCGTAGTCAATGAAGCATAGGTACAAGTCTTTCTTCATTTGTAATGCCCTTTCAGAGAGCACCCTAATCATGAATATGGCGTTCCTTGTTCCAGTGTCTTTGACGAACCCGCACTGTTCCTACCCTATATCTGGCCTGATTCTGCTTCTCGCTCTATTCATCAGGATTCTGACAATCAGTTTTGTAATGTGACTCATTAAGCTGATAGTTCTGTGTAGTTCACACTCGTTTGCACCAGGTTTCTTCGGCAGTGCTATAAATATCGACTTGCACAGGTCGTCTGGTATTATTCCGCTACTATAAATTTCGTTTATTATGTCGGTAATTTTTTCTATGGCACTGTCCAGTATTGAATAGAAAGATTCTATTGCGTCCTCCGAACTTTGAGTTGTTGGCGCATAAACTACTATAATAGCTATATTGAAGGGCCTTCCCCGCAGTTAACCAAGAAGACTATGATAGTTGCCAGTATCCAAAAGCATCTTAATCTATTCAAGTCTAGGTTTCACCGTTATCTTCCCCACCTATACGCTTAAACTGTACATCTTGCCCTGTAACCTGCTACCTCGAGTGCATCCTGGGCCTTATACCGGGTGAATCTCACTGTAAAAATAAAGAAAGGAAAATTTATACATCGTCTTCGTTCAAAGGGAGATAATCAATAGGATATAAATTCCGCTACTTTGTTGTTGTTTCTTAGTATCGAATTTTTAAATGTTGGAAAGAATGCCAAGCATTTGTAAAGCTGTTAAGAGTAGGTCGTATTTCACACCACTCCATTTGTAGACATTAACCTTTGTCAATATTTTCTACTTTATTTCCGTGGTCTCTTGTGACATTTCTACTTCTGAAAACGTTCCAGAAAACGCAAAAGCAGCGCGGTTGTTATAATTTTTATTATTTTATTGTCATTTTCAAATCGTTTTTCACTCACACTCAACAGTATCCGTATATTTTTATATTTTAGATGAGGTTAGATTTTCTCTGAATGATTTGGGTTCATATACAACATCTAAGGCTAGACATTTTCTGTTAAGTGGACATACACCCGTCATGCTATAAACAGCTAATGCTTGTTTGAAATCAGATTAATTTAAAACTTAATTTAGTACTTTAAATTTTCTAATTTTTCAAAGATAACGCGTTACAGATGTATATTTTATTTTTTCAAGAATTTAGCAAGAATTGCCTTTTATTTACAAACCTGTCAAGCTGACGAAAAAATCATAACTTTTAAAAATTCTCAAAAAGTTCAGATTTCAATCAATATAATTTCTATTTGAAATGTATCTGATTATTTTTGCTTCCTGGATGTGCGTTGTGGTGCAGTGGAAATCGACTCGGAACGACAAATCGGGGTGCCGAGTTCGAATTCCAGTTGAATTTCATGCATTCATTTACGCGCAAATACCCCTGGGAAAGGTATTAATCCGTCTCTTCCCTTCAGTTAAATAATTGGGTTAAATAACACGACAGATTGGGTCCTATAGGCTTGACTAATGTCTACCACAGAAAGCAATGGCAACCTACTGCGGCATAATCTTCTGCCCAGTCAGTCATATCTCGAAAGAGACACGATCGCCAAAAAGCGTGTATCACGTATGGCATTTAACTGACTGACTGATTTTGCTTACTGGAAATTGTAAATTTTTAATCATTTTGCTTTCAATTAAAGCTAAAATGAAAGCGTTAAGTAATTTTTATTTTATTTTTAAAAAGTCAATTTAAAACTTAGTTATCGAAAATGAGTAAAGGTACATAGTTTAGAATTTGTTACTTTGTTTATTTTGTATTTCTAAAGATACATTAACCCTCGAACACTAAACATGTCTATACTACCAAGCGCAAATTTTCCTATTTTTAATTACAATTTTCAGTACCTGATTATCTTACCAAAATAATATGTTTTTCAGTTCCTATTAATTTTAACTCGAAGTACGAAGTTTGAATATTTCAATAAAAGATTTATATTTTATTTATTTATTTTTTTTTTTAATACTTTCAAAATCGGGTATGATATACCCATGGTTAGTAGTGGCGTCACTTTAATTGATGGTTAGTGTTCTAGGGTTAGGTACCAACATTTCCAATAACATTTTTATATAATCAATAAGCAGTGGTCTTGTATAAAATAAATTTATGAAAATTCGCTATATCTTTTGACTTAGTCTTAAGGTCTCCTTATGCGAGGAAATATACAGACCCCATTTAAAATTTTACACAAAATTATGAATGATATTAAATTAATTTTATGTTAAACATATTATTTGCAAGAAGATGTTTTATTAAGTGTCGTGCATTGTGTACAACTGATAAAATATTTAACGCGAATCAGACATACGCAAAAAGAATAATAGTAATATTCAATTATAAATAAATAAAGAGAAGTTACTACGGTAAGATCAATTGCAGTTGTCTCCCTTTATGCTAAATATATTATTTATTAATAACATTTTTAAATTGTTTCAGATTACAATTAGATTAACTTGTTATTAACAGCCTCGCGACGAGGTAATTTTATAATAGATCATTTGTGTGGATAGACCTTGCTACACTAGAGCAAAATGCTTTTTAAAATATCTTTTTAAACATTGTCTTATAGTAAGTAGGATGTGCGTTGTGGTGCAGTGGAACGACGAATCGGGGAGCCGAGTTCGAATTCCAGTTGAATTCCTTGCATTTACCTGCGCACAAATACCCTTGGGAAGAGTATTAATCCGTCTCTTCCTTCCAGTTATGGGTTAAATAATAGGACAAATTGGGTTCTATAGCCCTGGCTAGTAACTAGTCTATTGCAGAAAGCAATGGCATCTGCGGAATAATTTTCTCTCTAGTCAGTCATGTCTCTTTCGAGACATGATCGCCCAAGGCGTGTATCACGTATAGCACTTAACTGACTGACTTATAGTAAGTGAAACTTAGATTTAGATCTTGCTTGACTACTTAAAATTCTTTTAAATATATTCTTTAAAAAAAATTCTAAAATTCAGCGTTTAATCATAATATCGCCAGATATCGGTAGTTCGTTCTAAAAAGCAAACCAAAATGCATTCATTTACATTGTTTGAGAGGCAATGGACATCGGCTCGGAATAAGAACTTGTTGAATTCCTTGCATTCACTTACGCGCAAATACCCTTAGGAAAGGTATTAATTTATATCTTCTCTCCCAGCTATAGGTTGAATGACAAGACAGATTGTGTTCTTCATTGGTAACCAGAAAGAAATGGCAAACTACTGCCGACAAATCTTCTGCCTAGTCAGTCATAGATCAAAAGAATAGAGGCATGACTGCCCAAACGTGTACTACGTACAACACTTAACTGGCTTTCTTCAGATAACTTTGTAAAATGCAGTTTTTCATTTATCATCACCAGAAGTTATAGCTACGTGGCGATTTGAAAATAACAATTCAAAAGTTTTTTGATTAACTTTATGTTTTGGATAGTCGTGAAATCTCCACCCAAATAGAATTTTTAAACTAATTTCAAAGAATTGTCTTAAAAATTGTGCAGTTCTTGGCACTGTCCAAAGTTTGTTTATAATGACAAACTCTTCCAATACGACAGAAAGAAACGTCCATATTTAATACTTTCCTGCTACGCAGATTATGTCTAGTGAATTCAAAAACTGAATATTTTCGGCCATATTTTGATTTTTTGCCAAGTGATTAATTTGATTTTCGAACAAATGAATATACTTGATTTTTTGCTGTTGATCTTGCTATAGTGTTCTGCTTTTTTATTTTTTTTTATTCTCTTAATAAAGATTTAGAGACTATATTATTCTAGCCACTTAATCTATTACAATTACAATTGAAGTTCATTGAGTTCATCTACACTTAACATACCAACTACTTCTAACACAATAAAATATTTAATTAATATAAAACGAACTGTTAACAAGCTAAAACTTAAAGGCAGAATTTATTCTATCACCTGTAATAATTGCCACAATAAATACATGAGAAAAACCTCAAGGTATTTAAATAAATATTGTATGAACACAAAAGGGATCATTTACAAAATAACATATTCAATTTCATTAGTTGTTCTATGTAATGTATCTGAACATAATTTCGACTTTAAAAAATCCTATTTTAAGTAAAAGATATAGCGGTTTACTAAGACGAATGTATAGAAAGTGCTTTAAGCTGTAGATCATATACATGGACTTTGCGTCAAGGTTGTTACAACATTTCACCTATTCTATTACTACAATTTGGAATACATGATAAAAAAGAGATAAAAATTTAAACACAATTTAAAAGATCTAAATAAAATCAATTTAAAATTTAAAAAAATCAGCATCCTTTCCACTTCGTGTTCATATGTTAAACTTAAATATCATTTCAGTCCGACGAAATCATAATGGACGAAACATATTGTCATTAATTTTCCTGACATTGTTCAAGTATGTAAAGAGTTTTTTTTTAATCGTATCACCCCGAGCAAGGCGGTAACGCCACTGATGTTCAGGGGGCTACGTAATAGTGAAAAGATTGGAAAAGAGAAAGCCGGAAACCACATCATAAACAGGGAACAAGGGATGAGCCTCTTAACCTGTTTAATAGACGCGGGTGGAATGTGAACCGGGCGATAGATAGATCTATCTACTCCAATTGAAAAAAAAACACAAAGTGAGAAGATTGGAAAAGAGAAAGCCGGAAACCACATCCTAAACAGGGAACAAGAGATGAGCCTCTTAACCTGTTCAATAGACGTGGGTGGAGTGTGAACCGGGCGTTGTATAATTTTTTTTCAGATTACCTTATCCAAAAATTACATTTCTATGTCTTGAACGAGAAAACAAAGCACAAAGACCGATGTTCATTTTTAGGATATGGAAACAATTTCGTTTTCTACTAAATTCTATCAAAGCTTTGTGAACACTAAAAAAATGACATTTTGCTTCGTTTCAAACTAAGATAATTATCAAATTGCTTACTGCTTATCATTTTCATAAATTTATATGGAAGCCATCATGTTAGCATTTCTTTCTTTTTAAAGCTTACTAATACTACAGTTTTCTGATTACACAAACAATAAAAAGATGAACCAACTTCAAATACACGTCTAAGATTTTTACCTAATGTCGTACAGAAGATATGCTCGGAAAGTTCTCTGTCAATACTCTTCCAAGGAAAAAGTTATTCAAATGTCATTTAGCAAACTGGCTACTTCTTTATTTAATATGTAAGGTTTTTTACGAGAATATTTTACAACACATGAAATGATGATGGTGAAAAGATACATGGCACACTCTTCGAAAGGAAGGAAAACAGGAAGAGAGAGTTACAAGGTTCGCTTGTTTTTAAACTTTTGGGAAAAAAACTGCTTGGAATGTGTTTATTAAGGCACTATCTATCTATCTATCTATCTATCTATCTATCTATGTTTATTTTGTTGGCTATCAGAGTATTTTAGATGAAATAATGGCGGTTTCATATACGAAAAGACAGAGACCGATTGATTTGCAATGAAGGATAACATTGACTTAACAAAAATAACAAAAGAAAAGTTTAAGAGTTTCTTCTCCTAGAAATAAATTGAATACACAACAGAATGTATTTGAATCGAACTTGCCTGTATCAGTGTGTGTTTGTGGGAAGCGTCCACATCCCTTTTTGCTTCAGTGTGAAAAATCGATGGAACACACTTCGAAAGGAGGAAAAACAGAAAGAAAGAGTTACTTAAGTGTTCACTTGTCTTTATACCCTATGGGTACTGTTGATAGTATATATATATATTTTTAATGTGCTACAGTTATTTGGAAAAAAATCCTTTATATTCGATATAGTAAGTGGCAGGCTGTAAAAATTTCTTATTTGGAATTTTAAATTAATTCTTATTTTACTGGTGAGGGACGTTATGCGTGTATTTATTAATATTTTGACATTGACTGCAATTAAGAAAAAAGCCAAGATTGATATCTAGATGACAAATTTAATAATGAAAATATCTAAATTTCCTTAGGTTTTCACACAATTTCTACAAGAATGAAATTTCACCACATTTTTTGATGCGTGATGGCCAGCTCATTAATAAAAAGCAGATGACATGGGCCACATTAGGAGTCATGCGTAGGCGGTAAAAATAGCTTCATTATTTTTATGTGAAAAGAAAAACAACAAAAAGAAAAACAAGGTGAATTTGAGAGTTGGCCAAGAAATCCATCTGCCATCAATTGGAAGCAGCATGAATGAGTGTGCGTCGAAAAATGTCCTCTTAGCATTTTGATAGCATTTGAGATGAATGAAGGAATTTGTAAGGTGAACGAGAAATGTTCGTAAGCCTTTTGAATGTTTAAAAATTATGTGTAGTTTTGAAACGTTGCCTGCGCTGAAACAGTGTTAAATTTCGACTTTGCAGAAGCGTATTGAACAAGATACCAGGTTCCAAATACAAATAATATGTGAATTTGGTGTTTATTGCAATAACAAAAAAAGACGGTTTTATTATAAACCACTTTTTCGAAGAGGTACCACCCAATTTTGTGGGACAGTAGTTATCGACTCGGAACGAGAAACCGGGGAGCCGAGTTCGAATTCCAGTTGAATCCATTGTATTCACTTACGCGCAAATACCCTTGGGGAAGGTATTAATCCGTCTCTTCCTTCCAGTTATGGGTTAAATAGCAGGACAGACTGGGTTCTATAGCCTTGGTCGGCAACCAGTCTACCGCAGAAAGCAATGGCAACCTACTGCGGGATAATCTGCCCAGTCAGTCATATCTCTTTCGAGACATGATCGCCCAAGCGTGTATCACGTATGGCACTTAACTGAACTGAACCACCCAATTACTATAGTAATTTATATTCAACTAAAAAGTAGTAAATATATAATTTTACTAGGCTAAGGGAATTAACTTTTGCAAATTTTAACAGAGTAACTTCCCTTGAAAGACATTTTT